>RCHQ01000398.1:0-25502 GCA_003676415.1 Plasmopara muralis
TGTCCGCTATGGAGACCGTGAAGCATCGACGATCATTGACAATGCCATGAGGATAGATGAGACGATGCAAATTGCCCGAGTGTTAGAGGCCAAGCAGATTCAGTCTTGGATCGACACTGGAAAGACTCCGGACGAAGTTTCCGAGCTGCTGGATTTTGCAAGCCGTTCATTGGGCTACAAGTGGGTAAAATTCTGCAACGAATTCAGTCTACGTCATCCAGAGGTAGCTACCGACCCGTTTGAGAAATTGAGGAAATACTTCAGTGACGACGTGCTGGCCACGTTTGTCGTAAAGGCAACATCAGAAAAGTTGGACAATGCCAAACGATATTTGGAGATGCTGGAGTGGCGCTGGTTTGAGGAGATGAAGACTCCTGAGGAGCTTAAAGCTCAGCTCAATCAAGACGAGAACAAAAAACGCTATTTTGTCCATCTATTGAAGACGTACAGCGAATTTCACATGAACCTTGGCTCTCCTTCTACGTCGAGGATCACCACTGCCTATGATAAGGTCAGTGTGCTCACATCCTCCAGTGAGAACATGAACCTGCACGACGGCCGTGTGCTTGCTGCCATTAAAGCTTATGTCCGGGTCTACAACGAGGTAGACCCAACCAAGCCACTGAGTCTGCTTGCAACACTCACGGCCCGACTCGGTTATGAGGATGCGTCGACAGTAATTGAAGCAGCAAAAGCACTGCCAGATCTTGCAAAAACCGCCAAGCATTTGGAAACGGAGCAGATCCAGTTCTGGGTAGGCTCTGGAAAAACTCCGGACCAAGTTGCCGAGTTATTGAACTTCGAGTCCAAAAGCCCGACTTCAGTCTTCAAGTGGGTTGAGTTTTACGACAGATCCATATCGCTTGACCTTAAATCCGCATTTGACCCATTAAAATCGTTGAGGGAACACTTTCGTGATGATGAATTGGCCGTGTTTGTCGTAGAGGCAACGCCAATAGATTTGGTCAATGCCAAACGATTAGAAAATTTGCTGATTTGGCGCTGGTTCGAAGAAATGAAGACTCTCAAGGAGGTCGAAGCGCAACTCGATCAAAAGGGGAAGAAGTACCTGTTTGTTTCTCTTTTGGAGACGTACAGTGAGTTTCACAAGAACCTTGGCCCGCTTTCTACACCAGAAATCATCCGGTTGGGACATTCCACCGGAGACATTACACCGGACATGCTTCATGTGCTGACCTCCACTGACGTAAAGATGAACCTGTACGACGGCTCGGTGCTTGCTGCCATCGAAGCTTACATCCGCCTTTATAACAAGGCGAATACCAGAGAGCCACTGAGTTTGCTTGCAGCACTCACTGCTCGCCTGGGCCATCGTGATGCATCGACAGTGATTGAAGCAGCAAAAGCGGTACCGGATCTTGCGAAAACTGCCAAACAACTGGAGACCGAGCAGATGCAGTTTTGGGTGGATTCTGGCATGACCCCAAACCAGGTCATTGAGCTCTTGGATCCCAAGTCGCAAGGTCTGGCTATGATTTACAGGTACATAAAGTTTATGGAAGTGTTTGGGAAGCGTCCATCCAAATTGTTGCTTGATCCGGTCGGACCTTTAAAGGACTATTTCTCAGACCTCGAGTTGGCTACTTTTGCCGTAGAGGATGTTGAAAAAAATTTGGACGATGCTAAGCAGTTGCAAGCCATGCTGTTACGGTATTGGTTTAACGATATGATGCCGTTAAAGGAAGTCGCTAAGTTGCTCCATTTGGACAGCGATGATCCGACCAAATTTAAGAATCTCTTGAAGACGTACAAAAATTATCAACGTTGGAGTGGTCGACCTTCAAATCAGAAAATGATTACGAGGGAATTTAGAAACAAGGATATCACGGATGGTTGCGCATTCGCTGTTTATAAGGCTGACATCGACAACTACAACAAGGAGAACCCGATGGACCAAATGAGTTTAGTCGCCGTTCTCACCGCTCGTTTCGGATTTAAGGAGGCGGCACATGTGATTGAAGCGGCTACGCGTCATCAAACGAACAAGGATTTCGCTAAAAATGCTCAGCGCATGCAGATTGAGCATTGGCATAGGAATAAGAAAGCACCGCTCGACGTCTTTGGGTGGATTGTAACTGATTGGGAGCACGTTTTTCAGCCAGAAATGCGTACGTGGCTCCACTATGTGGATGACTTTAATGAGGCAAACCCAAATGAGGCAGTGTTGCCCTTCTCCATCTTAGTTGCTTATTTTAAAGAGAAATTTGTGGATGAGGCGATTTTTGCGACAAAAGTTGGTCCAAAATGGGAGAAAGTCGCTGAGCGGCTTTGCAAAGAGATGGAACAATGGTGGCGGGATACCAAGAAACACCCCGACTTTATATACAATGCGATGGGATACAGTCTTAAAGACGCGAGAATGGTGACAAACAGGAACTTTAAAGCTTATATCAAGTATCTATTTGATTATAGCAAATTCAGCACTCTCAGCTATAGCTACATGAGACAATCTGTGCTGGCCGAACTAAAGCAATATCACACTATTGAAAGGTTGACGAGCTTGTTGATCAAGGCAAAGGGCGAAGGAGTTACGGAGGTGATGTGGACAATCAAGTCCGGCAAGGCAATTGATCCACTAGAAATCTTTAAATTTGGCTTGAAACAAGAAGAAATTGATCTGATCGATGCTTGGGTAAGCTACATCTCTTCAATCATTGGCCCAAGTTGTGCAAACCATGGCGGCTGCAATGCGATCACCTTAATAACGAGCACTTTTTCAATAACAGATGTACTCAAGAAGCTCAAACTGGCAATGGAGAATGAAGCATTGGAAGGCGACGCTAGAGTGTTAGTTTACGAGTTATTCAACGAGTGGGCGATCGATGAGAAAATGTTGAACATCGGCCAAAGTTTCTTGACTGTGTTAGAATTCGACGACCCCAAAAAGATACTGTTGGGTATGTATGCTGACTTTCGTGAAGAAATTCGCACTGCACGAGCAACCTGATCAAATATCTTCGTTGCAATCCATTGACTGCAAACATGATTTAGCTGTCTGCCGTAGCACGAAGCGTGGACCTTTTCGCTTTTTCGCAAGCATTGCAATACGAATTGAGGCAACGACGGTATGCCCACAGTAGCGATTTCATCCCACAAATGGTTTCGACGTTGTCGCTTCTGGAAACGTGCAAAATGATCAATTTTGTGCTGTCTCGTCGACATGGAGAACCAGGAAAATCCGTTAGAAGGACATTGTCTATAAGTTAGAAACCGATGGCGTTGCATGTATTGCTTTAAGCTATATCTTGTTAGCAATTTGTTGCTCTAGCGCATTTTCGATTAATTCTTGCGAACTACCCCGAAGGCAACAAATTCTTGAGCACAGCAACCATCAGTGTTGCTTCCAGTAAGCTGTTGTCGTGTTCGCGTCTCCTTCTACAGTGACTTAGTCTTACTCACGCAAATTTAACACGAGCATAGAGCTTTTAGCGAATGCGCGATAACTACATTCGCCATCGCTCATTTGGGGCTGTATATACCAAGTAGAGGCGCTCTCGTTGATGCACATGTTAACTTTCAATAAACATTACTCTTCTTGCTGTGTTGTGCCTCTCCACGATGAAACGATGCATCGTCTAATATCACGATTGGCGGACCTGTCGGTCCATAGAAGACGTAGCACTCACTATTGGTGGCTGAAGCTGTATTGATGAGCTGACACATACCTAGGCACGTGCAAAGCACGGTTCGGGCGAATCCCTCATGAGATACGAGGGACAACAGTATTAGCGCTGCTGGCCAAGCCCAACACAAATTCATGCAAGCTTGCCAATGGTACGGCCGTGTCTGCCGTATACGGTCATATCCCCCCACGCATACGGCCGTATCATTGACAAGCTTGCCTGTATTGGCAGTGCTTTAGCATAAATTTGTGCCGGGCTTGGTAAGCAGCGCTAATACTGTGGTCTTTGTTAACTAAATGAACAAGAGTCTCGATAAAAACGGTTATGCCGAATACGGTCCACAATATCGAAATTCTCGATCGTATCGTTTTACAATTTTTTCCACAGAGATGTTCTTATCACGGTATTCTAAAAGTTTTTTGAGATAAAAAAAAACGAAGCTAAGTGTTTATTATCTTTACTTAGACATGTCCACAGCGGACTAATCGCAGACCGATGGTCAGACTAAGCAACGTGCAACGCAGTGTGTGCGTGGAACGTTAAGGCACTGAGGCACCATGCTCCCAAATGCTGAGTTTGCATTTCAAAGTGCTCTTTATGCCTCGGCAGGCTACACAAATTTCACGTGGATTGTGATTTAAGACCCATGTACCTACCTTTAAGGCCACCATAATGTAATTTTAGACTTGACGGGAAAAAAAGCTGAGTGTTTTGCTGAGACAGTCTTCCCACAATCAGTGAACAAGACGAAGACTTTTCCCAAAGGACTAAACACGTACAAGCTAAAAGGCAAGATATCTAAGAGGAAAATCCTGGCCGAAAGGGTTAAAAGACGAAATTTGAGATTGGAACTGTGATTCTATTAGTGCTGAGTGCTTACTCAAAAATGTACCTTAAACCTTAAATGCACCCGCATTTTGGTGGACGATTTAAGGTCATATTTATACGAGGCTTATATATACATTTTATTTTTAAAAAGTATACCTGCTCAAAACCTTGAGCCAAGAAAAAGCAAGAAGCGTCAGCGTTGCGTCATACGCAGACACAACCACGGGTGTTAACCCTTCAGCTGGACCAGGCACGGATTGCTACAGCCTCTGTCTTGAAGGGTGTGAGTCGAACAATCTGCTCGTAGAGGGATTCGACGAGCTCAACGCTCGAGAGCTGATTGGACAAGGAGATCTCGAAGCTGAGGCACGTCTTGCACATCTTGGCGTAGAAAGGCGAGATCGTCGATATTATAGCTAGACAGTTTCTGTGTTGCATTAGCGAGATGTTGTCACAAACAATATTGTAGAAATTACGCCTAGTGCACCCCATAATGCTTGTAAATCATATTCATCCCCCTCCTCAATAAAGCGCGCTTTTAACGTAAGTTATTCTCGTGCGACACTATCGCCAGGACTAAATCCGTTATCTTGTAAAAAGAGAGGGACTTCATTGATTCGAAAGCCCGCAATTTTTTTAAGGTCTTACTTCGGAAAAATTGCCCCGATCTTTTGATCAAGGTTTTGACGTGACTGCGCTTCTCTTCACCAATTTTGGAGGCTATAAAATTCAAATTCTAGTACGTAACGTCTTGTGCATATCAATAATTATTACTATGATATATAGTAACTGTTAGATAGTTCAGAGAGTTTAAAGATAATTTTTCAGAAGTTTACTTTGTCATCGGAAATATAAGAACTGTATTAAGTCTTAAAAACAAGATTAACACTAACTCTAGGGGTCGGGCTGATAGCACTCTGCAAAAAAATTGAGATTATTGCAACATAAGAGACCGGAACCTCCGCTTACTCGCAGTAAATAGTTACGACTGCTTCCCTGCAAAAGATTTACTGACAAACGAATTGTCTGACATACAAAGCCGTTTTATGTAGAGCTTTTAGTGCAAATACTGTTGGAAGGGTGAGCGAAGCGAAGGCAAAGAGTTGGGGCGTGTAGTGAAGAGTCTGCGCGAGGGAAAACCGAGCGGTAACACTTGTGAGGAAGAAAGAAAATTTCAAAGTGAGTGTTTTCATAAGGTCCTTGGTTCGCAACTACCTTGCTAGATCGTAGCTATGCATTTATCTAAGACAATCAGAAGGATTTACTACCCGGGCACAATCATCTTCCCATCCGGCGCGCATGCATCTTGAGTGCGCCTGTCCATGTGTTTATCCACGACGCCATCGCTGTATGTTTGAACCGTCGGACAGCCGCTCGTATTGGGCAGCAATGGAAGCCGGAATAAAACCGAGGGAAAGCGGTTACCTCTAGTATATACTTATCGCAGACAAAGATGCCGAAGTCGAGTAACTGATGCTTTAACAGGAGCCAAATATCGATCGCTACTAGTTGACAGATGGTGGGCTTTTGCAGAGTCGATGTTTTGAGCGATGTAGACGTGAAATGAGATATACTTCCGAAGTCACATGGTGCTTTAGCTAGCGGTCATTTTCTTGTTTTTCACCACCACACGTATACAAGTGAGTGGCTAAGATTGCAAAGTTCATATAGAGGCTTAATATCCTTTTATGTAAATTGTTTGAGACATCGTAAAGGTCCGCAAACTCTCAAAGCTAGTATGCTTATTAGATAAGAAAAATAAAGGCTAAAAAATCAACGTATCATATATAAACCATTGCTCTAAAAGGATCATTCAACTTTGCAGAAATCGGCTTAGGAAATCCGTACGTCAAAGGATGCAATTGCATCCACCCAAAAGAAAGTTAAAGACTATCCAGGCACAAAGGTGTTGAAAAATTAATCAATAGATTAGTTTACGGGGTTTGACTGGAATGACTCGATGTGCACCATCAACCATTTCAAGAAAAGGGTGTCTTAAAAATTGCTCTTCTCGAGGTTTTTAATTTCACATGAATACTGAAATGCCGTTCGCTCCTCTTTAAATTGTTACTCCCGCGCTCAACTTTGTCAGTAAGACAATTGTAAGTGGCTATTCGACGTCCATAGCCACCGCCAAATAGACCATTGGGCTAAGAAAACGAATTTCTGTACAATAATACACATACAGCGGCCCGTCAAGTCTGGATCTCACTACCAAGGGTGGTGACTTCTTGCCATAGTACAGACATATCGTGATGAGATGCGCGGAAATCGATACAGCTTCGCCAGATGGCCAAAAAAAAGTTTGTCTCTATTCAGTGTATAAAGAAAGCAATTCTTTTCCAAAGTATCCTGTCGGGATCGACCCCGAACGACCGTAGACGCGTTTGAGCCATACGTTGGCGTATGGCTCAATCCATATTTGTGTACATCAGGTCATACAGGCTCAACTGCTACACTTAATGAAAACGAAAGAAGCTTCTAGCAGGAGCATATACTTCGTTGCTTTTGACCGCACCGAGGAAGCGATAAGGTACGGCTTTTTAAATTTTTGAGAGGTTGCTTAAAAAGAATATTTTAAAACAGAGGGTCATAATAAAACAACATAGAATAGTCCATTACCGCTAATTAAACAACGTTATATGCTTCAAAGTACGCCCTCCAATGAAGCGATAAGATCAATGGGCTTCATAAATTTTCGAGAGGTTGCTTCAAAAAGCATATTTATTTCTTAAACAGAGGTCACAATTAAACATCCTTTTTAACTATGTGGTAGACTGGTCTTTAAATGCTAATCAACCAACTTTTATGCCGCAAAGTGCCCTCCTTCATCAACATTAAGTAATTCTATTTTTTTGAATTGCAAAGCATTGATACTTAATTATGCGATAATGTCTTGTATGTGGGAAGATCAAATCTTCTAATGAACAGCTGCTTACAATTTCTTGTCCTAAGGGGTGTGATGGATTTGACTTAACTTTTTACATTCTATTAAAATCTTACTCTTTTAACTGTATGCACTGAAATTAACGCTGAAATAAAGTACATTAATACGTCAGTACAAATACCGGTTCATTTTCATCCTGCCCCACTTAGGCTTGTGTAACGTCCAGTTGAAGAGAAATAAAACTATCTCTTACATTTAATTTATTCAACAGTCGGTTTAATCATAACACTAATCAAACAGGCGGAAAAGAGAGCGTCCAGTCGGGTCAAATTATGGTGACTGAGCCAACGCCGAAGAATCTGCTTCGATTCTTACAAGTGCCTCGACATTAAATTGGTCCCTGAGCCTTAGGCCGCGCCTGGAACTACAAGCACGGATCTTGGCAATTATAGAAAGAGAATCTAAGATATAGTTTGAACGTCGAAAAGACACATAGACGAAGAAGGGCCTGCCACTTCAACGTGGTGGAAAATGCGCAACTATCGTTCTCATTCATCCCGTGAGCCACATACAACACCACCTTCGGTCGATAGGAATTTCAAACACTTGCGTGACTCTTTGCTCATGCTAATGACAACATTGTCAAAACATTTTAAATGCCCGTAGATACGCCTTTACCGTGTCAGACGCAAAGGCCTCGCCAAAGCGGACAGGAGTTGTAAGGGGCAAAAGCTCAACCTGGGAAGCTATTGTGGATGAGATATTCTAAAAATGAGGACCAAGAGCAAGTAGACTAATTCAAAAACGACGACTCTCGATGTATTTTTGGACGAGACCAATGGCCGAAGTCACTTAGTGTGATTTGCATGCCGCCGAGTGCGGACGCATTTCGCCGTCTCGTGGATGGTCTACCTTCTTTCTGGACAATGCGTTCTGCAAAATAGGAGAGTAGGGTACAACTCTGCCGATGCAAGCTACAGACACGAGCGGTACGGTCATTTACTTCAGTCACTGCGAGGGATCCCTTGTGGTCAATGACTGCGTGGCAATCATGAGCGTCATTTTGTTTATAATAAATCCTCTTCAGCGCGATCTTATGGCGGCTAATTGCGCGCTCTTAGCATCGCATCAAGCTTGCCGAAGGGCCTTTCTCAGCATCGTAAGAAATGTGCAGACAAGGATGGCATATGTTCAGTATGGACCCTATTTTTCACTGTCACTATTACTGCTCAACTGAGTTTTATCCTTAGATAATATCATTCACATGATATCGCATCTCAAAATCCAGTTATATTGAATAAAATAACTTAAGCGTTTGAGCTCAAAGCGCGACTTTCTACTTTGGCAGTTCGAAATATAAGAAACCTAGGTCTCGGTAAAATGCCAAGTCAGGACTGGGAGCGCAAGCTCAAGTAAGTATATAGAGTCACTCCTTTCACACCTCAATGCGCGGCCAAAGATTGCGGCTTACATATTAAGCGCAATAGCCTTCAAATCGTTGTACTAGGGCATTTCTATCGGCTCTGACGAATTATGCTAAGTAAGGCAACCGCGTTGCTACGGAAAAGAATTTTAACGGTAATGGGAGCACCTTCTATACGCTCTCCACATAAAGTTTTTCTGCTGACCTTGGCAGTCAAGGAGAGCCGTGAAAAGTCATTTTTGCCTCAGCCCCGCGCCTTCATCTCGAGGGGCTCAAGCTCCTGTGCGATTATGAGTATGCGTTTGATCGCGGACTCAGTCTTGGCGGTCAAACTATGGTTGTTCCAGGCCCTAAAGGCTCTAAAGAAAACTCAAACAGTTTTGGACGTTGACCCCAGGATTTAGAGGCCGAGCGCAAGGTTGCCACACCCGATCGGAATAATGCGTACGTTTGTAGTAAGGCTTAGGCGCTTAATCCACAGTGCCAGTTCTATTGGTGGCACTGTGCCGCATTGCCGGCCACCTGGGCTCATCTCGGAAACAAGGTTCAGTGAAGGGTTAACGCCTTAACAATGTGCTAGGGAACTTCAGAGCTCATAGAAGAATCAAATACTTTTTGGATTTCTTACATATTGTATTGGGTGCGCCCACAGCGTCTCGGAAAGGTTGATATTGTATGCCATTACAGATCTTAAACAATATTTTATTCCTTTTAACAATTGCAACTAGTGGAAACTTTCAGTATATGCCACATTGAAATAATCGGCTTCAAGTTTTCTTTCTCGCGTCTGTCTAACCATGTCGTTTGTGTATCGTGGATCGATGCGATCGTATCCTATGACCTGATACTTATATCTATCCGGCTCTTCGCGAACTCAACAAGTTTTTCGTAAAATTACTAGTCTCACTTAAAAGATCTGGGAGGAAAACATGGTCCAATAATATCCCTCACTTACTCTTCGATCTCTGAAGACTTTGAAGAGAAGTGGTAGTATAGGTTGCCCAGGCCTATTTCGAAGAAGCCTGTAAAATTCATCGGCGTAACATTCGCATTGCTGCAAGTTCGCCTATCTTCGCGCACATACAGCGCGGTGTGTTTTTAAGCTCAATTCTAGTTCTCCATCTGTCTAAGGATAGCCTACTAAAGCAACAGTAAAGTGTTTTTTTGATAATTAGAGCAGCGTTTGCCAGAACGCAACGTTAAATTGCAGATCTTTATCCAACACATTGGTGTCTGGAAGGCCATGGTATTTCATTACTGTACCCATAAACTACTTCCCTTTTTTCGTTAGGTTATCCTGGCCGAACCAATGGCCAAATATGTCTTCTTGCTTTGACGGGTTGTGCAAAATCATGTCGCTTTTAAATTTGATAAGCCTCATACATATTTTTTTCTCGATTCACCGCATACAGATTTCATAGAGTTCATCAGTATTGGCAGGATCTGAATAGGGGACAGCGTGTAAGACCTAAACTTGAACCTCTGACAGGTCTCGCATTCTCGCCAAACGACTTGTACGTGTGCGGCGGGCTGGTGTGTTGCACTACCAAAGAACGGCTGAATTGACTACCAATTATAGCATTATGTAATTCCACAACCATTATTGAGCATGAAACAACAGCTCGGCCGAAGAAACCCGAGTCCATCTTTTGAAGAAAAATTTAACAACCGAAACCCACAAGCAGCTACTAAGAGTCTCTAGCGCAGGATGCTGGTGTTTATCAGACCAACTTTGGGATCCGATTTCGTTCCTCTCATTACACTTTAAAATATTCGGTCAGTGAGGCGTCCAGCCCGCTTAATTGATGCACATTAGCTCTCGTACGGGTAGGTGGGGCTGCTTCACTTTCGCTCATCCACTTTTGTGACCTATCTTTGGCTCAATCCTATGCGAATTATCCTAGGTACCTCCCGGTCTGTGTTGAGCCGCTATACACTTGAGCCTCAGGATATATGTATGATCAGATCGTGTGACCTCCCTACCAATGCAATTGCGATTGCTATCGAGGGATAAAAGCCCTGATTGTCATTTCAGAGTGTCCAAAAATACCGCATATAGGGATATTTTCTTGTATATCTGACGAATCTCGCCGACAGAAATTTCACCGCTGAACATGTGAGCCAAATTTTAGTCTAGCATGTGCAAAAAAGCAGCAGCAAGCATAGAAAGCTTGGCGAACTTAAATTAAGCGCAGCGACTACATCCCACAACGACTAATTTTTAGTCATTATTTGAAAGCAGAAGAGCGAATTGATCGCTGTTTTCATTGGGTTGCTATACTGTACAGCCGATGTCATGTTCAAAGTCGTCGCAAAGGTCGCAACGCAGTTTTGCTCTCGTCCAAAAAATCCAGGACCAAAACTTGCTGACGTTTTTTCTCAATGTTAGCTAACAGATCTTGGTGCTATCTTTCCCAGCATCACTTGAGGCCTTTTTTTACAGGCCGAAAATTGTGCGAACAGTTAGAAAGGCTAACCACTTTCTGTATCTTTACTGTTGAGAACGTGGCTCAGGCTAAGCCAGTAAGGCATCGTTTACTTTCTTTGAGTCTTCTTGACCTCCATGGCTATCTAAAAAAGCCAAAAAAGTCTCCGCAAAGGCGCAGTCGTAAATGACAATTTTATACCCTAAAAGCCTGTCTCGTGTGGCATAAAGAAACCTTTAGCGTTAACAGATACGACTATGAACGCATGCAACGTCAGCATATGACCCACAATCCCTAAATAATTTGCGTTTCTAGACTACTAAACGTCGCTAGTGGTTTGAAAGCCCTTACAATATCACTCTATACTCATGTGGAATATATCAGATTTCCTTTATTGAATTTGATGATGTATATCTATTATATGTAGCGCACTATACATATTAAACCCGAACATGTGGTTAAGCAACGCATCCTTCAAGATCGCCGTGTGTGCATAATGTGTTGCACTACTCAGCTAATTCACAAATCTGTCGTCCTTCCCATTTGGCTATTGCGCGCATAAAGGAAAAAAAGTGCGGAAATTTTGACTGATTTTATTTCGTTTTCATCAAAGAAGGCATCAATGTATTTATACCGCTCTCATGGTGCCTTATGATCGAGTGCTTCGTGTCTAACACATCACCAGCCTAGTACTTTACCTCTTCATCTGGAAAGATTTGTGATAGTGGAACTCTGGACCCCGCATCAGAGTAGCCCTTTAATGAAAAGCATATCATTTCTCTGGAATCATCCAGGATTTTTAAGTCAAGGCTCAGAATACGCTTCAAGGAGCTAATTATATATTTGCTCGAATCGAAGGATGTAGTTTCATTGTCTGCAAAATTTGTTTTTAAAATTACCACATCTGAGATCTTGCGACTTTTGATCAAGCAAAGAACTCAAAAGCTTCAAGTACTTAAATTTGGTACCTCTGACACTTCTGGTAATGAATGCATCTTGCTAGAGCGCACCGACAGTAACACAACGACAGATTTAACCGTGAACAGCATCTATGAATTCTTTTCTTTGTCAGTTGCGGGCTCATTCGCGACACCTAAAACCCGATTTTGCATCTGACCTTATTTATCTATAGTGGTGCTATGTCAACTACCATTTCTTTTAAAAAGATTATCACATCATAGAGCTCTATCTTTTTCAGTGACCTACGAAACCTGCTTACGGAACGATTTGCTCGTGCTTGCCAGTAAGGTCAATTATTGTGTCCTGAAAGATGGGTGCGGAGGTTTGTTGCTAGCGATTTGTGGCTCTACACTACAGCCCTTCGAAGCGATTTGCCTAGCTTTAGAGCGCTATCTCTGGCAAGACTCACAGCCGATACTGCTGGTCACGTCTGCCTTTAGAGAGTTATCAAGACCTTTGAATCCTTCGGCTCTATCTAGGGCCTATAATCGTCCAATTTCATTTAGAAAGGAGCCGGACGCACAACGGTGGCGGAGATATAACTTAACAGAGCCCTGCAGCGCGGAAACGGCCAGCTGATTTTTATGCCTTTGCCTGCCAATTTTGTGCTTTTTATAGGCACGACATGCCCAGGATCAAAACATTCGTATACTAGAAAAAACAAAGAATTAACTCTTTGCCATTTTTAAGAATCTCAGTCGTGTCTGGGGCCGTTCCATCAGCCAGTTGTTTGTTTCCTTTGCTTCCATGTAAGCTGATGGCGATTGTTTGTCGGTGTGCAAATATTCGCAACGCGCCAGAGTCTACCAAGACTTACCAGCACTAATTTCTTCTTTGGGAGCTGTCAAGCTCGTAAAGTCTAAATGTTTACGGTATATACTAGCCACCCATTCTTCATGAAGACTTAGACCTATTCCAGTAGGGCGCCCCGTTCCCACTTGTGACTAGCTCGAGGCAAAGCATCAAATGCGATTTAAGCTATGACAAGGCTTTAGTTCAGATTCGAGTCAGCGTACTTATAATGGACGAAATTTTGCTTATTCAAGGCATTTGAGATTGGCAAGCCAGCTAGTGGCTGAACTCTCACAAATGAGCGTATTGAATCACTTCTTCCATCATCACGGTCTAAACTCTATAGAAGTGGGTGCGATGTATTCCTACGTTTCAGCCACACTCTTAACTTCTCCGCGAATTATCGTTTTAATGACGGAGACCGTCAGCTTCTTTTGTCTCAAAAGCATAATCATGACGCTCACGCTTTCCTTGCTTACTGAAAAAAGCACGAGCTTAAGTAGAACTTGAAACTTATCGAAAGGGGCGTTGCTTGCAGTCGTTTCTTCGTACAAACAAAAACACCCCGGTGAAATTGTTTAAAATGAGTGTCCAGGTTTTGGTCAGGACTTTCCAGTAGAAAGTGTATCTGTCATATGCACATTATTGTCTGTATTCAAGACCACCTTGGTGATCACCTCTTACTCCTTCATAAAAAAAGAGATTTGGGCACCTTACCTTTGAAGGTACGACTTTTCAGCTTACACCACCCTTTATGTGCTTTCACTGGAGCTACCTGCCTGAGCTCTCACGCAAATGTAATGACACGTTTTAAATGTTTCCCAACAGGGAGGGTTGAAAACTTAGCTGCACTTAGACCCAATGCAAGTTTCTTAATTAAGGTATTCCTAGTCACCCCAAAACTCTTGTGAGGGCCTAAGAAGTAAATCTTCTTACGAAGGCACCACGTGTAACGATATTATACAGCAGATTTCACGGAAAAGGCACTTGAGATCGTCCGGTAAAAAATGTTTACTGTTACGCTCTTTAATGTATTATTTTGTGCAATAGAATGCAGTTTAACTGGTGATTTTTTATATTATTATCTACCTATATTTATATTCAATATTTGCACTAAAATACCCCTCTGTAATCTTGGCAAAGAACAAATCCGTTTCGTTATCTTTCGCAATATCTTAATATGCAATGGTGTCGTCTGTCGTGCACCATAAGCAAAAATTCTTTTAAAATGTCTTAAGGGAACATCTAGGTTTAGCCACAAAATTTTGGCTTAATTTTTTTAGCGTCACTGTAATCATTTAATGTTGTACACAAATTAAATTTACTACTAACGTGATGTAGACACTAGATTTGACGTTGTTACTATAATAGTCTAAGCTGGTAGCGGTGCTTCTTACTTAATATGACGCATTCCATGGAGTGCGTGTTAAACATGTGCACAAGCTGTAAGAAAATTATCTACTGAATCGACTTAGCCGATGTACAGCGAGCTTGTCGTATCTGATGTACAGCGAGCTTGTCGTATCTATTTGCTTACAAGAGAGATGATATAGGCCTCTATTATTTATTTTAGACTGTGAATTGATAAAAGGGTTTTAGATCAGTTTTTGCTAGACTCTACAGAGCCACAACTAAGCCTATATTGACTTCATTGAAACGCTGACACGCGGTAAAAGTCTGTATACCGAATGTTTGTCTAGCATGTAAATCTTTAATGTGAGCTAGTCTTTGTCTAAGAATATTTATAGAACTTCCTGTGAGGTAAATATCTTATCATTCCAACCCAGCATAGTAACTCCTACTAATATGCATTGAGCAGTTTTCATTGAAACGTGTCACACAATATGGTAAAAACATCAATTGTTGTCATACAAGGTTCGTGTTTGGTCTCTACAGTCCCCCATTTCAAGACGTTTAGCCCCTCACCTCCATAAAAAGCAAAACTTCACTTAATTTCGTATTGTATCGGACGTCACCGCTTTGACTGATGCCGTTTTCTTAGAAATTCACATGACGACCTGAATGAGCCTCATAGTTTAATCCAATACAGCTCCCTTGCCATACTCCGCGTTTTCAGCCGACAAAATCTCAAGACACGAGCTGAGTATACACTGTCCGATTACCAAACGATATTTCGGTGTGAAAACGCTTCACAATTTGCTCACTTGTATAAGCACACTAGCGCCACGCGGTCTGTCTCCCTCTCTTAAAATCTGAAAGGCTCATGCAGAATGCCTTTTAAACTTAGCATAAAATGAAGACTAGGATGATTGCTTTCTTCGACGTAGTCCAAGTCATGCTCGGGAGCCTGCAGTTCGTTCAAGCATCCGAAGAAATCACCTTGAATATCTGAGCCATAAAATTACAAGTCTGCGCGTCTCCTCACACCGCGCGATCGCGAAAGTGCCCTCATTGCGCAGCTCCCACACTCTTTGGGGCTTGTACCGAATGAGGCGAAACTCATGACCAATCCTTAATAAATTGCAATTGCACGAGATTTGCTTACAAAGACTTAACTCACGCTCAATTTTAAATGCACGTGCAAGACCAAAGCTTGTGTCCGATGCGCCAGATTTGATTGTCCGAACTGCCACGTTGGGTATTCTGAGTGCCTAAACACCGTGGATTTAACTTTAAAGAATGCTCAGCGTACGACAAGCGCAAATATATAAAGATAACACATTGATTGTTCTGCAGAAAAAAAATGAGCGCGAAATCCGTGTTCAAGTTTACCTAAAAACGCGAAGTCGGGATGCTAGCCTTGCGTGGCACTCACATGTCATCGTACGCCAAAAAGCGACAAAATGGTAGGAGCGCTAAATACAAATTAATAAGAAGCTGTGAATTGTGTTCGCACTTCTTAACATTTTTGATGAGCGAGTGGATGCGTATTAGTGGTCAAATTCGCTCGATCTATGTTCGCTCGGCTAAAGGTTGCCAGTGCGCTATTATCCTGCGACTCTAATCCGCGGCATTGCGCTCACATTGGTATCGCTTCTGCAGCAGATGCCAGGGACCTTGAGATGAGCTTTGCTCATAACTCTTGAACCTACAACTCTAGCGGTAGAATAAGAAGGCATAGTGCTGACACAGATCACTATGATTAAAAGCGCCCATGTCACCTGGACAATTAAGCAAAGCGTTCTCATGTGATTTCTTAATTGAAGGATCTTTGTCCAATTCACAAACGATAGCATTTATCATGGCAGCAGCGTCGCGAAGGACTACTCGTTACGTGATAGAGTTGTTTGCCATCTTTATCGAGGAGAAGAGAAAACGGCGGACGCAGCTCAAGAACCGGAGTTCGTAATTGCAACGACCTACCGCAATTGTGAGATCTCCAGGGCCTGTCCAACCAGCCTTCGAGTCTACAGCATGTAGTGTTATCGCTTCACAAGTAGGTTGCTCGACTTGCTCTCCTTGAGACAAATTTCGTGACACTAAGCTTATTAAGCCCTACCGATGGATCAACACCCGTGATAGGACCTGCCAATGATGCAGTGCAAAAGCGAGTCTAAGTACGACTTGCGCAAGCATGGGTTTATTCATATCCTATCAGATACAGCAAGCGAATACATAAAGCCTCTTATGACTATGTTCCCAATGGTCTAATCGAGTTGGGGTGTGATTTAATGTTAACTTTTTGCTGCATTTAAAGGTGTGCTTTTCCATCAAAATTACCACATCTTCGATATAACTTTGGCTTTTAGTTCTTTTGGTAAATATCGTGTCTTGCAGTCAATGTTATCTCTTACGAGTCTCTAGGCTCTAGGCCGGTTCAAGAAAAATTTTCAACTAGCTTTCAAACTATGGGAAGGCCGGTATCAGCGAGACGCTCAGCTACTTCTACCCCGTCTAGCCTAGAACCATAATGTGATGGCGTTAGCGGAACGCGAGAGTTAACATACCAAATCTCGTGAAATGTTCTGCGGTCTGTTAAGGCAGCAATAGTATTGCTTGAAGCAAACCAGCAAGTGAGACTATGCTGCTTGTAGCCTTAACATTTCCGCACGCACACTGCGATTTGATCGCTTTGTTTGACCTAGTGTGGTGTGGACATGTCTAGCCTGGTACCAATCACCTTCTAAACTTCACTAAAACGAGCCGTAAAGCAAAAGCCTCGGTCTACTATGACTGACTATAGAGATGTTCCTGTTGTCAAGCGACATAATAAAGACACGGCGCTATTGTTTCGACACCGGACCGTATTTGGCAAAGTATCTAAGTATGTCTTTTTGCTCAATTTGTTAACAAATGTTGTGCTGCTTATTGAGTCCCTCGGCAACCAACTCGATCCCATACTAATGAGCTACAAACATCGCAGCGGCATAAGCAAGCTTGATAATGGAACGGCAGCATTTGGCGGGGGGGGGGTTCGCCTGTTGGTAAACATTGCTTGTGCGCGCATACGTGTAACAGTTTCAGTCATTAGCAGTAAGGCGGCGTCTTCTCTCGACTTACACTACCGCCAAGCGGCATAATGTAAGCCTTGAAAAATTATTTTCATTATGGTCACCTTGATCCCAACAGCCTAACTTTCATCGAGATTCAATGCAGTCTCGCGCTTACCCACTCGGACAATTACTTGCTTGTGTTATGAAGCTCATTACTTTTTTGAGCTTTTTTCAGAATTACGCACGTATCATATAGCGCATAGGTATAATGTTTTTAAATAGATACAGACGAGGTAGCATTTGTGAGAGGAGCTTTAGCCAAATTTCAGGGTTTATCGAAAATGCATCGGCTAACGATCATTATTCTTCAACTTGAAGTCATAATTCAAGAAGAGTCACCTGATCTCTCGTACGAGAATTGGAGTAACTATGTTGCAGCGCGCAGTGACGCCTACTCTGATTAGATCGCGAATGGCGTACAGCATTGCAGGTGAGTGCTAAATATGACAAGGTCAAACGTCATAAAGAGTTGGCTTTGTGTCAGGACAAGATATAAGTCAATTAGCTCATAATTGTCGAGATCCGAATGCTGCACGCGAATCCATCCTTCGCTCTCTTCTTTTTCAGTGCGCTACCGATGGCAAATTCCAACGCGTCACAGACGACACTGTACGATATTCAGCAAGTCCAGAGTCGGTGTCTGTAATTCACTTCATTTAGCAAGGCCGGAATTAGTGTCTGTAACAGACTTTTTGTGATAAATACTTTTGTGTGTGCTCCATTTTATACTGGAAAGAGTCGTTCCCTTCTTCGGCTTGATTACGGCTTTGTTATTGACCTTACAATTCATTTGAGCTCTTCTAGAAACAGCTCGTTCGGCTTAAGCCGAGCATCCGCTAGAAGAAAGGATTTTAAGCTAATCTCGCCTTTGACCGTACCGGCAATCCTGCTTGCCTGAATATGTTGAAAGGACATTTTTTATTGGCCGTACACCATCTCAGTTGCTTCAAAAGGTTATAGCTGAGTCATAAGATTTTCAAAAACACAAGAAGAGATATACCTTCATGCAGTTTTTTTGTCTATCCTGGATACGGGTATCGCAATACAGAAACACACACATATGAAAAGATCTGGTTCAAAAGGGGGCGATAATTTTTCGCAGAACTCATTAAAAGGCTTTAAAGAGAAATTTAAAAGATGCTGTTTCTTCTTGTTTCGATTATCCTACGCTTCGATCTTCTCGGAATTTCTTACCTCGTGATAGTAAATTAAAATGTAACTTAAGTAAAGCTTAAAGTGGTATACAGTAATGGAAAGCTAAATAATAAGCAAGACAAAGTGATCAAGTTGATATATGAAGCCACATGTTTTTAAATTTGATGTGTGTAGTGATGATGGACGCACTTTGGTAAACATTTGCGGACGTTACGGCAATCGCCGATAATTCGATATCTAAAAATACGAGTTTTAGATGGTAAACGAAAGGCTCAAAAGCTCTAAATAGCAAAACGATTTGCAAGCTGAGAACAGGAATTGTATTATTTACGTTAAAAATACTAAGAGTTTACTATGTGGGCAATTTCAGCTTCTAATGCATTTCCGCTGACTATTCAGGAATAAACACACAGCACAAATACCCTGATCAAATACCTACAATTTATCCTCTTCGGGATTTTGCTTAATGTTGGCCAGCCTAGCGTATTTGCCAGCGCTCTCTCTCCAGCTCTAATAGATGTTGCTTGGTCGCACATCCTTCCGGCATGACACCTGCTCAGCCATATGCACGCACCATACAGCCCTTCCCGTCATAGTTCGTCATTCAGTTCAGATCATCTGCCTCTTCCCACCGGTCGCAAATGCCAAGAAAAGTCAAATCTAACTGCTCAACAAGGCGAAAATTTTAAAGCTGTCGCCTTGCGTCACTATCGTCAATATCGAAATTGTGTATTTGGCGCTGGAAATAAACTGTATTGTTGCGCATAGGCTTCAGGTCAAAACAAAATACATTGTTCGTACGTCGACCACCCGATGATTTAACGCAAAAGACAATTTGCTGGAAAAAAATTGCCACGCAGTAACTGGAAACGTGTCACGAAAAAAGTCAGATTTCACCATATGTTATAAACTCTTATCTTACGTACGTCTACCGCTTCTATCGCAACCCAATTTACTACTCCCCAACGTATCCTGACGGATTATAGATTTGTGACCTAAAAGTGTAGGATATAGAATGCCAGTCGGATCCCTACCAAGCAAGCAAATTGCCTTCTTCTGCTTAGAAAATCTTCTTACGTCATCAGTTCTGTGGCTTACTAACATACCGCCACACCTAGCCACACCTAACCTCGCATTTTTTGCTTCTCCCTGCTTCAAATCGCATCTCTTTGCCTTGCCTCGCACGGCCTAGCTTTGCTTCTCTTACTCCTTCGCTTCGATGTATCACTCTCTGGAATGCTTCTAGTCCACTCGCTTAACCAGCCGCAGGGCGCTTGCTAAATCGCTAAATTGAATCGATCACTATGCTTGGTACGCAGGTTCGACCATTTGTTGACTTGCTGTATTTTTGCATACCGCTTGATTGAGTCGCCGCGCTCAAGGACACGCGCAACTCGAATTCGTATGTGCGACCGCACTTTAACGAAAAAGACCCAAAGCTTCGAGCTACTGAGAAGTAACTTTGGCAAAGTCTTACTACTGCCTTTTCTATACGGTCCATTCGTTTGGACAGAGCCCTTACTATAATCATCACAGATTTGCCAGTTTGGCCTTTAGTTACGTTGTAGATCTAGCTATGATGAACTGTGCAAACAAGCTTTTGAGCCTAACAGGTCGACGAATGATAACTTAGCTAATGGCAATCTAAAGCTCTGACTGACGCAATACGCGTGGGCTGCAAGAGGTAAGCTAGTACGCTTGAGCAGCAGAATCCAGGCTACACTAGTCCACTATGCGTAAGAAGAAACAAGAGAGCTACGCAAGAGAGGCAAAAAGAAGGATATGTTTGACAAAGTACGCGTGAGTACGCGGACGTTGGGAAAAAATATGTGTCAATCGACTACTTCGTGATTTGTACTGCAAAAAATACATATTCCAAATTGTGTCAGCTTGTTTTAACTCATAAGGAGGCGTGTGCACTTTATACACAAAAAAAAATATGTTCTCACCTCCTCCGCCGGATCCTCTAAAACGATTTCGTCAACGACCCTAACCAAGTCGACAAATTCAATACGAGCTTGTGTACCAATGTAGCTTCACCTAAAAGTAAGCGCTCGTAGCCATAACTTGACTGTCATAGTTATGACCTGCCAGCACGTGTCGAAGTTATCACATCTGAGCCGATGTGTTAAGCCTTGTGCAATTGAACGCGTATCTTAGAGTGGGGTATATCTCTTGTGATCTTTTACGGCTGACACTCAATAGAAAACTAAATAGCTGAGTCTCGTCGCGCGCTTCCAAAGATACTAAGTCGATGTTCAACTCATTCTTGAATAGATTCTTTTTGGGTCGATCAAGATATTCCTGCAATCTCTCTATCAGACTCTTAACGTTAATATGCATTCAATTATATTCATGCCAGAGTATTGCTGAGGTTTCCAGCTGGAACACTAGGCTCGGTCCGCGCAGCGACTTCATCAAGCAAAGTTTAGTGCTTATTTTTTTTGACAAATTTTAAATTGAGCATTTATTCTACCAACCAAGGGCCATGAATAACTAGTAAGTGCTCTGACAGCCACGTACGATTACACCGAAAAATGTTTTGCAAATCTCAATGCTGTAAGCTGGTGGTGCGCCCAATATAGACTTGTAGCTGGAAGATTGTCGAGCAGCAGGTCACTTTAAGAAGGCAGCAATCGTCAAATACCACCCAGAAGGACGTTAACAATTTGATTTCCGTAAATCCACCGTTTGGATGGAGTTGAACGGATGTCTTTTACTCATTCTATAATCAAGCAGTTTGATTGTCATTTTATGTGAACTATGTCGCGTTAATCCTTCTAGGCAATCACGCTTTATGCTGTCACTGATGCAAATCGCATCGCGATAGCTTTCTAGTTTTTGCACACATGTACTATTTTATCATAGCCTTTATCTCGTCACTTTTTCGTACTGTGTCATACATGGTCTTGCCACTCACGCGCATTACGTCACGCAAAGCTTAATTTTTGCCACAAATTTAGTTATATTTCGTCGTCTCGCGAGTATTTATGCCAATGGAAGCTACCGTAAAAGCAACGATAATGCTGCAAAAAGAACTAAAAGCCGAGCTGCAAAGGCCTCATAATTATAGCACAAGCTCTGTGAAATCAGGCAGGCCGTATACAAGCGAGTACTTAGCATAATTACTTCTCAGAAGCTCGAAGCGATTAGAAAATATTGTTGGATCGCGGATACATACATGAATTCGAATTGCGCTTGTTCTTGAGCTGTACAAGCAATCAGAAACTGGTCATGCTTGCGTACCAAGCATGGCAACTGCTAGCGATCAAGCAATCGGTCCAATTTAGCGGTCTTAAAAGCAATTGCGCGAGAGGTCTTCGGTTGGTTACGCGGGTGAATCAGCAGCAATTCTCAGATTGATCGATCGAAACGAAGGTGCAGGAGAAGCAAAGAAAGCAGGTTCGAGGCAAGGCAAAAAGATGCGAATCAAAGCCGAGAGGCTAAGTGTGACGTTGAGTTAGTAAAGCACAGTACTGGTAACGTGAGCGAATTTTCTGTACAGAAGAGCGCAAAATGCTTGTTTGGTTAAAAGCCAATCGGTATATTATGTCGCCCACTTCATTGTCACACATTCACAGTCCGTCATTTAAAGTTGTGGTATGGGAAATCGTGTTGTGACAGAGGCGGTAAACGTATGTATGATGATATTCAATTACACATGCTTAAATTTTGATCTATGATGTAATACGCCTCGGTGGTGTCACGGATACTACAAAATTTTTGTGGTAAAATTGTTTGCAGCAAACTGTCTTTTGCGGTGTATTATCTTGTCGTCGATTATCCCGCAATAGTGGATATTGTCTCGACACGAAGGATAACTACAATATTTTTCTTCAGCTTCAAATCCGTCATTTCTATATCAAGGCTGATCAGCAGCTTTAGAGCTGCCGCCTTGTGTTGATCAAATTTGACGTTTTTGGCGTTATTGATAGTCGGAAAGAGGCAGATGAATTGAACTGAATGATGAACTAAGAGGGTTAGGGCTGCACGGTTTTCAGATTTAAAAATAGACGCCATGGTAACTTATTTATTAAGCCGGTGGTTAAAGGCGAATGTGACGAAAGTGTGAACGATACATACAGGTAACACATTTGAAAAGGGAGTCACAAAAAGCTGTCGTTAACGGATCATCAACGAATAAGGACTAAAAAAGCGAAAAAGTAATTCATTAATGCAGGATGAGCACAAGGTGAAAAAAGATAAAGTTGTTGTTAACCAAATTTACCTGCTGGCTGTAGTATGAGACGCGCACGCGACAGCAGCTTAATGAGAGCAAGCACTATGGTGAAAATGGTATGCACTTGTAACAAAGCGTATAATCACTCTATTGAAGTGCTGAAACGCTGTACAACCACAGATACGTCTTTTTCATCTATAGTACGCACGCGACGTCAGCTTAATGAAAGCAAGCACTTTGTCGAATTGGTAAGCACTTGTTGATAGTCGTAGATGCACTTTTGTAGCTTTGAAGATTTCAACAATAGATACGAACGTTCTGAAGATTGGTTTTGCTTAAGTCTGAATGTTGACTCCGACGTCAACTAAATAATATCATTGCCGAGACGTGGTCGATATGCTTGATGTGCTGCTCAAATCAACGCGCTAACGGCTAAAGAATTTATAATTCACTTGTTCAAATTGCTTTCTCCCACTCTAGATAGGTTATAACAAAGACTTTGATTTTCCTGATGATATATTCTTCTCTTTTTATACACCCATATTGACTCTTCTATCCCTATCGTACTCAGTTATTAGGGCTGGGTGTCGTGGTAAATAAGTGTGTACCACGCCACCCACGAGTTCAGCGCACGGATGTGAAACGAGCCATTTGTTACAGTTCTGCTCATTGCTCCTAGGCAAAGGCAAAAAGGCGGTATCAAGCCCATCATAGAAATTGCTTTAAGCAGTACATGCAACGCCATCTTCTTCCATACAATGTATCCCTACAAGATCGGCGAGAAAGGTCATTCTGTACGGATCCAGTAGCGACAATGTTGAAAGCTATATGTGTGACCAAATTGCTACTGTAAGCGTCCACATGGGGGCCGTGAAGCCATCGAGAGGGTGACAAATTGCCGCCACGTGCATGTTTCATGATACAACCGGCAACCTGCACCTGCTAGAGGAGTTTTACGTATTGTGGGCTACTACAAAAGAAAAAAAAGAATATATTTGATCAAATTACGCGTGAAATGTGTCTGTTTTTACAATAGTCAGCAAATGCACTGCCAAATATCCTCTTCGAGTCTTTAACTTCATAATTCTTTAAGACCGATTCAACAGCATTAAATGTATTCTCTTCGAGCGCCCACTCGTCGAACATCTCGTGAAGCAACATCATGGCGTTGCCATTCAGTGCTTCATTCTTCGTTGCCAATTTAAACTTGTCTAATATAGTATACAATGGAGAGCTGCTCGTTATGAAAGTGATCGCATTGCAGCCGCCATACTCTGAACAACTTGGGCCAATGATCGGAAGACTATAGCTAATCCAAGCATTAATCAGATAGATCTCTTCTTGTGTCGAGCCAAGCTTTGAGATTTCCACTGAATCAATTGCTGTGTCGGACTTGACTTTCCACATCACCACCATCTCTCCTTTACCCTTCGCCTTGATAAAAAAACTAGTCAGATCTTCAATATCGTGATACTTCAATAGCCTTAGCACCACAGTATCTCTGTAGTTGCGATTGTTGAAATGACTAAATTCAAATAAATACTTAATATACGCTTTAAATTTCCTGTTCGTCAACACTTTTGCGTCTGTGAAACTGTTATCCAATTCATCGAGTATATCGTCTGGATTTTTCACGGTATCCCGCCACCATTGTTCCAATTCTGTGCGAAGTCGCTCGGCGACTTTTTCCCATTTTTTTGCAACTTTTGTCGCAAAAATCGCTCTATCCACAAGTTTCTCATTGAATCGAGCAACTAAGATGGAGTAGAGCGATATTGCCTCATTTGAGTTTGCCTTTTCAAACTCATTCACATATTGAACCCACGCAAGCACTCTTGGCTGGAAGACATCATCCTGGTCTGAGACAAACCACTTGAAGACATCGAGAGGTGCTTTCTTATGATTAATCCAATGCGTCATCTGCATGCTCTGAACTCTTTTAGCAAGTTTCTTGTTCATTTGCTGACGCGTAGCCGCTTCAATCACTTGTGCCGCCATTCCATCCCCAAAGTGAGCGGTGAGGACGGCGACCATACTCATTTGGTCCAACGGGTTCTCCTTGTTGTAGTTGTCGATAGTTGTCTTTCATACAGCGAACGCAAGGCCACTCGTGATGTCCTTCTTTCTGAATTCCCTTGTAATAATGCTCTGCTATAAAACTCGACCATCCCAACGGCTATGTTTTTCGTATGTCTTCAGAAGATTCTCAAAAATGGTTTGTTTTCCGTTCGAACCAAGCAACTTAGCGACTTCTTCATACGACATCATATTGTTAAACCAGTACCGTAAGAGCATGGCTTGCAATCGCTCGGCATCGTCCGATTTTGTTTCAACTCCCTCAACGGCAAACGTAGCCAGCTCGATGTCTGAGAAATAGTTCCTCAAAGGTCCAATCGGATCGAGGAACAACTCGGATGGACTTTTGCTGAATACTTCCAGAAACTTTATGTACCTGTAAATCATAGCCAGACCTTGCGCATTGGGATTCAAGAGCTCAATGACTTGGTTTAAGGTCATCCCAGAATCCACCCAAAACTGCATTTGCTCGATCTCCAGTTGTTTGGCAGTTATCGTAAGATCCGGTACCGCTTTTGCTGCTTCAATCACTGTCGATGCATCACGATGGCCTAGGCGAGCAGTAAGTGCTGCCAGCAAACTCAGTGGCTCTCTAGTATCCGCATTGTTATAGAAGCGGATATAAGCGTCGATGGCAGCAAGCACCGAGCCGTCGTATAGGTTCATTTTACCTTCGG
>RCHQ01000399.1:0-25235 GCA_003676415.1 Plasmopara muralis
TGGCATCAGATCTTCACCACTCTTTTGATCCACATCGCGCATAGACAGGGATAGTTTAGTGCCAGAGATTGAAATGAGTTTCACCTTTACGCGATCGCCACGTCTAGCAAATTCCTTGACATTGCTCACACGATTCGCCGACAAGTTTGACACATGCACCAATCCTTCTTTTTTTTCTCTCGAAAACCCTTCCAGCTCTACAAAAACTCCAAATTCCATCACTTTGGCGACACGACCATCGTAGATTTCATACAGCTCCAGTGCACGCGGTAAATCCTCTCGTCTTTGTCTATCAAAGTTACGACTACGATCATCACGACGTGAGCGGGACGTACCATAGCGATCATCTCGATCATGTTGACGACTACGATCTCGATATCGTCGGTCTTGTCGTCTTCTGCCATTGGAACGAGATCTGGATCGCGATCTTTTGCTTTTTCGGTCGTGGGTTTCATCACGCGTGCGACTCCTATCACGCCCAAAGCAGTCGCGGTCTTTCATGTTCGAGGAACCAGTACTCCTCTTATCAGAATGTCCAGATGAAGTCAGTTTACTTTCCGTCTCTTCATCGTCGTCCTCAATGGATGCTCCAATTATATCCGCGGCTGTCAAGTGCTCATCATCTTGAATTGTATGCTTACTATCCTTGCGCCTACCATCACTCATTCTTTCCTGGGTCTTTTTCATTTTCTGCGGTGCCATCGTTTGCACGATGCGGTACAAATTATCGGCCAGTGCCGAAGGCAATGGCAGGTCGTCCTTCTTGATCGACGCTATAAATGCGGCGGAACTGGAGCTGCTACGCACTAAATCAATCACGAACTCAGCTAGCGTCTTGTCACTCATGCCCAGGTGATTCTCTAGGGCCTGACATACCTTGGACACGAGACTCAGCTCCTGCAGCTTCTCCATTGTTTGAAAGTGCAGAGAAGAATGATTGTCACCCAAGGAGTCACTGACGTACAATAATCGGGCGATGGGTTGATATCACATAAAAATAGCCAATGGATACTCAAAAGAAATCTTTTGTACAACCTAATAGGTCAATCAGATTCAAGTTGCCTTTGCTCGCACTTTTGACAGTTGCTTGATATAGTAGAATCATTCTACCATGGACGCCCACCACCTGACCGATATATATCTTCCTACAGGCATTGAGTTCCAGGCGCTGACGACCGTGCAGCCATTTCCGCGAATCACTTCAAGTTTGGAAATGACCATGCATGCCGTAGAAGACTTGCTCCTAGAAGCCGAGCCTGCATCGCCAGCGCCGTCGACATCGTCGTCAAGGGACAAATGGCAGCAAAAACGCCACGTGTGTGATATGCCTGACTGTAATAAGAGCTTCGACTCGAAGTGGGCGCTCATTCGGTTCGGTTTCAGTGACAACGGTGCAGATTTTAATTCGAAGTTAACTCGTTCGATGTTTATTGCCATTGTAGCCACATTCGTGTGCATACGGGAGAAAAACCATTTCCTTGTACGCACCCGTCTTGTGATAAATCATTTGCTGAGAAGTCTGCCATGACACGGTACGCTGCAGCTGTGAATTTTAATTTGGTTAACAAAGCACGCTAATTTAAGGGTTATCGTTAGTCATTTGCAGACACACTCACGAGATAAACCATATAAGTGCACATATGCGGATTGTACTAAAAGCTTCAAAGGCAAAGACTACCTCGAATTTCATTTAAAAATCCATGCTGAAGGCAACCCCTACGCATGCGACCATCCAACGTGCTCGAAAACCTTTTGCAGCCCTAAGAGTCTTAAGAAGCACGTTAGGTTATGGCACAATCCTGGAGGCAAGCGCACTTCTATGGAGCAGCAACTAAGAGAGCGCATCATAAAATTGGCCACGCGCAATAAGGAAAAGATGCGTAATTTTGAGACGACCATTCGAACGCTCATGGATGAAAACAATTCTTTGAAGCGGAGGATTGTCGAACTTGAGAGTCGTCAATAGCTCCAGCAAAAGCCACAGTAACAACAATTATTGATGTATTGCTCTCAGACGGCAGACCTCGCTTACATTGCAAGCTGTACAGGGGTGCGTTGTAAGAAGAGGATAAAGTAGACAACGAAAGTGTGTTTAATATGTGCATCGTAGTAGTATGGTGTCAGCTAGGTTACTCTACCTGTGCAACCTTTTCGGCACATGTAGGCATTGATCCAATCTGCTTAATGTATGCCTTTACATTTTTATTATATGAGTGGTTTTCCAAAAAAAGAATAACTAAGACATCCTCCACTTATCACATGCACTTACTGTCTTCTCTGCGTCTTTACTGAAGGAGCTCAGCATAGTTGTTGTAACCCTATGTGTGACGCAAGGGGGACGATTGTACTTAACACAACTTTTGGTCTTTGCGTTATTTTCTAAAGCTAGTAATCTTAAATTTAATCAGGGACTATACCCAGCTTTTGTATGCGAACCGGTATTAAGTATCGGTAGGGCCATAATTCTTTTGAGCGAGCGCCATTTTTTAATGAGAAATAGGGAGAATGTAAAAATATATATCTTTTTTCAGATTAAATGAAAAAAAATATCTACAAGGAAAAAGTCTACCTTGCGCATTACTGGTGCATCGACGCTTGTTGTGTCCCACTTGATCACAACTGCAGCATCGACAAACACTTTTTGGCGCGTCAACTTCTAACGTAGCATGCTGTGATTCGATTCGCTTCTTTTTGTGTCGACCTTTTCTTTTGGACGGATTTGGTGAAAGATACTCACTCTTTTCCAGTTCACTTTTTGTCACAAATGGCTTCACTTTGAGTGCTTCATCGATGAAAAGTAGATACGTTTTGGTTGACTACATATCCACAAATAACATTTGCGCACGTGTCAGCTGATTCAAAAACTTGAGTGCTGCTATGAGGTGTCGACATGGAGCATTCATAACCTTCAAATAACCGCACGTGCAGGTACCACCGGTACTGTTTTCCTCATCAGCATATTCCATTGGCTTGTTTGTTTGAATTCGAACCGACACAACAAGCGATGTAGTTGAACTTGGACATGCTTGAATTGTTTCCTCGTACATTTTTAACATTAAAGTGATGCAACTGGCAGCATAATACGTCTTTGCTTGGTCTGTCCAGCAAATTCGAGCCGCTTCGTACCGACATAGTGTTCGATTGCCATCATACAATCCAAAAACGGCCTTTTACGGGTGGTTTTCAGCGCGTTGTTAAGGATCCGACGTTATTGGAAGTAAGCATTTCATATCGCGAGCATGAACTATGGGCAATGGATCACTTCCCATAGCCAATGTCGGCCGGCCATTTAATTGCCTCGCGATTTAGCTTTTTCAGGTCATCTTCTTTGGCTTCGCATGATTGCCTAGTAGTGCACGTGCTAAGCCCCATGGATGTTCCTTAAACGTCTTGTTTCTAAACTTTAGGTTAAAATTTCCCATAAGGTGACGTAAGCAAAATAGATGTGGTATATCTTTGCCATATTCTTTCATTACTGGCACTAATTCCTTGTCACAAGCAGATATTACGAGGACTGGAAGTACAGGTAAATGATGGAGCAGGAACTTGATGAAACACGCCCAATTTGCTCTAGTCCCACTGCTGACGAGTACGACTACAACACTCTGAATATCATCGTTCCCATTTCTGAAGCACGCCACCAACAGCACACCTCCAACTTTGTTCTTGGGGAAAGTGCCATCCAGTGTTATGCTGCGTAATGCATATGGAGCAAACGCATGAAATCTTTGCATATAACCAATTGCTGCTCGCAGAACCATTTTGTCTTCAAACTCAATAGAAACCGCATGCCCACGTTTCTCAAGTGCTTCGCGGTACGATAAAATTAATTGGAATTGATTCAAATCGTCACCAAAAAACTCTTCCTTAAGCCTTTTGTAAGCGTTCACGCATTTGTCGTACGTCACAATTGTTACCATGCTTCTAAATGATCACGAATGATTACTGGCGATAGGTATACACACTATCTGTTCAGTCTATGTGGTGACTCCCATATTCTTTACAAGTGGATTTGAACCCGCGCCATCTATCTCTTCAAGACCCTCCGAAGATTGTATGCGGTAAAATTACTATTCAAATGTATTTCACATGTATAATTTTGCCATTGTTGCAAATATATTTATTGCCAAGTACATTTTTTTGCTTTTCATATATATTTTTTGTTTTGGAGGAGTATATCTCCATTTGAATCAAAAAAGATATATTTTTTCATTCTCCCTTAGAAATAAGTATTTTATATCACTCTTTAATGATATGCAGCGATTCGATTCGATATCACCTATAACCAAACAGGCAGCGAAGAAGGGCGCCAGTCGACTGAGTCGAACCAAGCCTTCTTCCCTATAAATTGCCTTGCCGTACAAGACGAGATGCTTTGAGCTGCTCGATGGGACCACCATATATTATATGACGACATTGGAATTCTCCAAGAGCCGCTCCGTGTCAGACTTGCGTCGACACGTTCAAGTGAAGACACAAGACGTATGCATCGACACAGCAAGAGGCCGCGCCCATCAGACCTCCCTCAGCGAAACATGAGCCACACTGCATGCACTAGAATTGCAGTACCTCGAAACCCGCACTCTCGAGTTGCAGCGACGCTGTCCACGATAGTGGAATCGGAAGGTGAGGCTGCTTTAGAAACATTGTCACTTATCTGGAACTTATTTTCAATCTTAAAGCTTGAGTGCTTGCCAAAGTGCTGCACTTCTTATTCCTATCTCTCGAAGGCTAAGGTGTCTGCAGAACACTGAACGAGATAGAAGCGATTGGTGTCCTCCGCCGTGGCGGAGTGGGAGAATCATATACAGCCTATTCTGCCTGTACAGCGCTTTCGGCGGGTAAACTTGCCCCCACGGTGCAAGCGCAATCTTTGTTGTAGGTGCAGCCTTTGTTGTAGATGCAGCCGTTGTCGCAGTCGTAGTCTTCGTTACAAGTACAGTCTAAGCCTAGATAACACATTAGGTGCATAGGCTCCACTGAATTGGGAGATGAGCTAAGGAGGAAATGTTCTGCTGTAAATCAGGGAGGCCGAAATAGCCATGGAGTTTGACTTATTGCACAGATAGCTACTATCGAAGCTCTCGCCGTCTCAAAGCTTGATGAGCGAAAGAGAAGTGGACAACATCTCAGTCGATGCGGTTTTTACTACCTTAGTATGAATTTAAATGCTAGCTGTCGTTAGTCGTTCTGCTACCTAGAATTGTGTACCGTGTGGGATCACGCTTTCTTGCAAAGTACAGGGATAAAACCTTTTGTCTATAAAAGAATAGAAATCTCGTATGGCTCAAGAATGCAGGAATTTTCGCTAAGCATGGATTATATTATCCGATTGCATAGACAAGAAGAGCACGAGCACGGCCCAAAATCAAACGTTTCGTGGTCACGCAACCTCATTCATAAAGGCTGTATATTTATCATAATTTACCAATAGAATTCTCTATAAGCACGGCTAGGGGTAGTCTTACAACGCCAGAGCCTATCGGTCTCACAAACCCAATAATGAGGCAATAGACCTCTGATCTGCGGATCCGCATATAAGCGTCCGCTGATGCTCCATATGTGATGCTGTTTACCATTCGCGGCTGTGTTCTCGGCCCCCAGCGCGACAAAGTTCAAGGAGCGAAATTTCTGAGGGCGGCTATACGGTGTATATAGACACCACCCGGAAAGCGCGGGATAGCCTGCTGAATTAGGCGAAATTCTATCAAGTCCCACGGAAAAGTTTAAGATCGACGACCTTGGCTTGATGGGGGTGCGGATCGTGCTTGCAAAGCAGGCATTGTGACTGTTGAGGCAGCTGCAAGGGAATTTTGCAAACCAAAAACTGTCCTTGTCAACATCGAGTGGTCGTGAATAGCAATTACGCTTGACGTTCTACCGTCGAAAATGTCCCGCCATGTGTTCAGGTTTGACAGGTGCACCAATTGACAGTGTTAGTGATGTGTGCTCAGCCATAAGAGTGATTCTCACTATCCCTAAATTCTTGGTGAATTTCCATGTGGTAGTTCTCGACTTTGGTAGCGTCGATTGCTGTTGGATCATGGCCCCATCACTATGGTGTTGCTCGATTGACACGAACTTTAAATTGATTAGAGAATAAAGCCACTGTGGTAAGTATTCGACTTTGCTAGAAAGTACAAGCGCTATTGGCATGAAAATCCGAGTCGAATTGCCAGCGCATTAGACTTTGACATGTCGGAAGAGAATTCTGATGGCATTCAGTACAAGAGACTAGGCTAAAAGTGCTACGTTTAGCACTCAACGGTGAAAGTGTGAATTAGTATTCATTGGGCATGCATGGCTGTAAGTTATGGCAGTGTGGGCGAGGCCATGTTACTGCGCGTGGGTTATTTGTAAATTACTTCAGCGTTTGCTGCATGCGTGGCAGGCAGTAGTCCAAAGCATCAGAAGTGAGGACCTGACGATACACGTGAAGTGGACTGGGTTTATGAGCATTGTTTGCTGCATAAAACGCGAAGTATTGGTTGAAGTTCATGACATTAAGAGCTTGGGCCTGGCGATAAACATAACTCACTGAGCAGCGCTCAGCGTAAACAGCTTTTACTGTATACCTAGCGTGATATATACGACCTACGACTTAGACACTCGGGACACTGCATTTCGGATGCATGTAAGGGAGCACATGTATTTTTCTTAGCTGGAGCTTTGATCAGCACAACTCTTCGCTGGACTTCAATGTAGGCTTTAGTTCGTTAACAAAGGATGGTGTCGATTAGAAAATCGTGTCAAAGCTTATACCTTTTTTTAAAAATTATTGATCTTATCAAAGAGAATTTTATACCCTATAGCGCTTATCTAGTAGCGCAGATTATCTTGACCTTAATAGGAAGGGTTTGAATTCAACCAGTCAGTAAATGAAGATAGCTCCCGGCTACATATTCCTACAAGAAAAGAAAGTGGTACAATCAAGGACAAGGTAAGCCTGGATACTTGTTCTTCCGTAAATGCTTTTCTTGGGCTGGAGACGATGTTCATGTTGAAGCTTTAAACGGCTTGTAAGACATAAGGCATAGCCAACGAAGTAGTCATATACACTGAAAAAAAATATTTTTTTCATTAATGGATAAATAACGCACATAGTGCTCAAAATGGATCTTTGCCCTGACGTATTTTTCGGATTCCTAATTTTTGTTCAATGAAGGAATATTATAATAAATACTACATAGAACAGCTGTGACATTCACTAAAAAACATTGTGCCATCAATGATGTATTCTTTCGTGCAAAACAAGAGGTAGAAATCTCTTAAGGGAGTGAGTCCACCAAAACATTTGTATTATGGCAAATATGGCCTCGTACTCGCTCACGATGAACCAAACGCACCACAAGCCTGGAAGACGCTAGGTTCTAAAAAAATGTGCTACAGAACATAATGGCGGGATACACAGAGTTAATCACGCTCTGCTTAGCCGTCGAATATTATATACCCCTTCTGCGAGAATGTTGTATACATTGACCGTGATCAGCACTCATAGCGATTCGCTTCGAGGAGGTTTGTTTTGGTTGGAAGGGCCCTTGATGACCGCAAAAGTTTATCGCCTATCAAAAAGTTTGTTCACGTTTCACAGAGTGTATGCACAGACAGACTTTAATGATATTGTAACATAGTCGAGCATACTATAAGAAGAAGCGTGATGATTTCCAATATTCACTCGTGATAAGTGCTTGAGTGTATGCGCACAAATAAGCTTTTTACTACTAATAGACAAAGTACATTTTGGGTACGGAGAAAAGGTAAGCATAAGTATTGCTCGATTTAGCAGAAGTACCAAGTGCCCGAGCTCTAAAAAGGGTGTGGAAAAGGCCCAAAAAGCTCAGCACTTGACAAAGTCAAAGGGATTCAATTACAGGTCCTTGTCGGATCCAGAACGACCGTTCAGTGCCGTCTTTGACGCGCCCGATTTTACGATCGGCACTGCATCGCTTAGGGTCACCGATTTCAAAGCGCAGCAGTTCGATGCTGCCAATCAGAATGCTCTGTTCAATGATACGGGTGAACTTGCAATAAAGTATGCTCTTGTCAACACCTCGTCTGTATCGGATTAATCCGTGGCGCAACTTAGCAAGAAAACAAGTGCATGACTCTATTAAGGCTCAAGGACTAGTGAACTTGATTGACCGATCAAGGACTTGCCCGCGAGATTGAGCGCAAGGTCGCATTGTTTGTCGATAAAAGCCGGGGTGTTGCATTCTAGTGCCACCGAAGCTGGTGTACCAAGCGTGGTGGTTTTCGATGATTAGAATACAAAAAAGAGTATTGCCAACAAGGCTTCTAACGTGTCATTTGACCGTCATGTCGATTGAGAAAAAATGTATGCATGCTAAGTATCCATTACGGGTGACTCCAGCTGTATGGGTGAATTGCAAATCTACGCACACATCTAGAGCGTTGACCCTCCCCACATCTGCGCACACATGTAAAGCGTACCAGCGACCTTGACCCTTGACAATTTTGTGTACATCATTTGTGAGGGTGCCGATGAAACACGCTGTTAGCATTTCGTTATAGCTTTGTGCTCACCTTCTAAAGGAGCTCGGGAGGGTACATGTCGTTGCAGACCAACTGAAAAAATTCCTCCTTTTGCGGCCGTATCGGACACGGTCAGCGGTCTGCGCTGTTTATGTTAACCGTGTCTTTAGACATTTAGACAAAATGGACTCACTAGGTCAATATCTTGAACTGAGATCCCATTTTATGGATTGATTTGAATGCTTTCGGATGGCTTCAACATGACAATCTGTAGACCGATGGCTAGACAAGAAAATACATAATCTTCAAAGACGTGTTACGCAATTTGTGCGCGGCCAAATAAAAGCGATAGATTAGTTGTCTCTACTCGTCAATTTGGATTGAATAAGGCCACGTATGCTTGAGTTGGCTACACATGAATGGGTTAGCTAAATAGAGAAGGCCGAGATGTCTATGATTTCCTAAGGCTATATCTTGGCATAAAACGCTCTTGCGGGATGAGGTGATCGACACTTAAAGTGTGAAGAAGCAAGAAAGATGAAGAATTAAAACTTTCTGGAAGGGCCCAGTGGTCGAAGACACAAGCGCAATGAAAGATGCTATCTGACTTGCCCATCAGCGCGTATAAGAGCAGGTCACCCTTAATCAAAAGGCAAAACGAGGAAGGTACCTTAAAATCATGTAAGGTGTCTAGGTCATGATATTAAGTGGTACGCTTGTTCAATTCGCGCGCCACGAGAGCTTTCAAAAGGCTACTGATCGTGAGCAATCTATCTAAAAACTTGGCATAAAAGGTGTCATCGCTTCGGGGTCACCTTAGGCGGCTGTGCGCGTACTTTTAACATCACGATAAATAACACCCCTTTTTTCATTAGCGGCATAAGAAGCTTGAGGACAAGGGTGGCGTGCACCTTGTATGAGATTTCCTTAAAGGAATCCTTACTGTTACCCTACTCTGTTGCCTTAACGCTTCAATCAAAAGATCATAGTCTGAGAATTGTTGCTTCTTCTGTTGGTATTACTTAAAATATCGAAACTTCTGCCAAAGGACATCATGTCCGTATGCTGAAAATAGTATGTTTACACTTGATGGGTCCGATACGACTCATCTTCTGAATATGGCTAGCAAGGTTGGGGCTGGAAACATTGTAATTTAAAGTGAGGAAGTAGCTCCCGACGCACGATGTTGACATACGCAGAGCCTACTTTTCTGAATTCTGATTTCAAAGGCCCTCAAAAGTTTGCACCAAAGCATAGCGTACAAGCCGCTTCTTTACAAAAAAGCATTTAGAGCTCGTGGAAATGCCTGCTATGGCTGTTGAGGACTGTCAGTGGAGGCTTCTTTTGCCATGGCCGTGTGTCTTCTTGATGAGGAGCAGAGGCTCCTGTGCAGCTAAACATACATGCTTAAGATTGCACTCTAAGTTGGTCGTTAAGGTCAGACCTCGGTGCATTTTGGGTGATCCCGGACCTTTAAAAACGATTGTCTTTTTCGGCTATACCAACTATAACCTCCACAAATAGATCAAACGCTGCTCATCGTAAGCGACGATGGAAAAAAGCTTTTTTTCGTTGGCTCGACGCTCGGCAAGCTGCATTAATGCACAGCCTTTTTGATAAAGAGTACCTCTCTGTAATCATTAATATTGCAATGGCTATGCGCGCTTTTAGCTGTTGTATGGCCGCCCGCGCTCGACACACCAGCATTGTCAAAAGCGAGGCCAGCGATTTAAATAGGTGCTAGGAGGACCTTAGAACTTACAGCACACTCACCTGTGGAAAGGCATGGGACGATGTACATCGTTGACTTCTTCATGCCAATTATATTGTGAGATGGTCAACGATGTACGTCGACCCATACCTTTAAAAGAACGTGAATGATCTGGTTAAACGACATGTCACTTTATTGGCTATTATCGAGCTTACCTCTTAGAAATGCAGATTTTTAGAGTCCAACAATACTTTACCACGCTCAATCAATACATTAAAATTCTTTTCTATAAGCTTGTCAAAAAAAGCTTTGTTTTCTTCTTGAGGGATCAGCTCGCATCCTTTGTCCAGTTAAATATGATTGACTGACTTTTCGCAATTACTAGTTTGTGTTAAAAAAAAGCCTGGCTTTAATAAAAAACCTGAGAAGAATTGACTTTGATTGGTGACGGAAGTAAATGGTCAATTTCGGTCGTTCTAGGAAGCGGCGATTTAAACTACCAATCCATGCGCTCTCCACACCGTCTTTGTCGTCGAAGGGACGCCTCAACCACTTCAAACTGAGATTAATTGCAAGATCCAGAGAAGACTGTGGGGCGTTCGCGTTTTCGTCACAAACGATTGACAAGAAATGAGTTTGACAAAACAACATTTCTGCCATTCCGGATGGACCACTTCTACCATCCTAGCCATTTCTAGCTATGCTATTGTCATTCTTGCTGCTAAGAGCGAGCAGAACGCTTGGGTGTTGGAGCATTTGTGAGGGTATGAAGGTCGTCGATGCATGAATCGGATTGTTTTGCGCGGGTGATTGAGATATCGGAAACGTTTGTCCTGAAATGAGAACCTCATCGTACATACTGTGCAGTGCATGGTTGACGATTTTTTTCAAGGTTCCCTGTTTCTATGTTTTACGATTTCCTAATAGTTAGTCCATTTGGCAGCAGTGATAGCCTTCTTGACGACATAGTGCATTAAGGGTATCGATAGTATATATAAGTTCTTATATGCAAGTTGCTTTGTGATACTGGCTGGAATAGTGCCAGATGCATCATCGCGCAAATCGGCACACGAACATCACTATACCCGTCCTGCGTTAAGCCAAACCCAGCGTCGAGTTACATGGACTTCCAAGCGTCTACCAGACGCTGTGATCAAACTAACGTGTTATACGCGGGTATCGCTTTAAAGCAATTCTCAAAGGCTATCGCATTCTTGTTCACTCATGGACCCACCAATATGTTATGGAAATTGAAACAGGTTTTTATAGACCTTAACGTCCGGTATAGATCTTCATGAGCCTATAGAAGTGTATCATACTGCAAGAAATCATCCTTCGGAGAGATCTTATCCATAATATACCATTCCTTTACTGTATCGATGCAACTACACTCGCTGTGAAGAGGTTGAATAGTTTAATCAGAGGTCTTTTTCTGCAAGAAAGAATCACATTTAGGGCTATATTTTGGTATTAGCTATTTGTGCCTATCGGATTCGCTCACCAATGAGAAAGTAGAAGATAAAATCACAGCTTTAGTACATTTAGATTACGAAAGGTCGAGATGTTGCTTTCAAACGGAAGACGCGAAGTTGTGAGTGCGAAGTCAAGACTTTTTCTAGATTAAGCCGCGTACGTTCACCTTATATAGCATAAGAGAAAATTCATTGCTAAGTGTGGTGAGGTGCCGTGTTTGGTCAAAGCTGCATGCACCACGGCTGCCTTCATCATTATGGGTGAAGCATACGTACTGTTTTCTGAGACAATCAGCCTCACGACTTTGCGGCACTCACAAAAAACGCATTAATACAATGGACTTAAATTGCGTGACACGGCGGCAGCATTTACTTATGATCTGATCAATTTTTTTACACGCAGACAGAAAACAAAATTGTTTCGGCAAGTTAAGTCTACCATATCACGCCAGCATTTTGTATCAGAAAGTCGTATAGCAAGTTAACGCTCATTATAAGTATAATGCAGCCTGTTGACGCCAATTTCTAGAACGAGTATGTTTCAAAACAACAATGGCGCGATTTACAATGTAAAGTGAAGTTGACTACGACGACGTATGTTTCTATTCTCTCATGTAAGAGAGGGACATGCTATTGACTGCAGTCAGTATTGTGACTTGTATATTGATGCGGCTGATCATGTCCTAAGAAATTAAGGTGCACCTGCCACTATTAGATAAAATTCGACAAAAGTTTGTTCAAACTCTTAAGGACATGCAAATACATATGCTTTGAGACAACTTGGTCCATTATCGTACCAATCACGAAAAGACGGACGTGAAAAGCCAAAATATTAGCCTTCGAATGGGTCTCAAGAGCATGTACACAAATGTAATTTGCAGTAAGTCTGATACGTTTTTTGGACGCAGAGAAAATCCTTGCGGTATTCATGACTGTATGTTGAGTTTCGATCCGGGCTCTCTAAGATTAAGGTCGTGGTGGGTCCACCTCAACAAAGAAGGCTTGATGAAGTCCTCAAACTCTTTAGATACTTACATAACCAAAGATGACGCTTGCAAGGGGCACATGTGCGGCCGATCAAGTCAGATGCAGAGATGAGCGAGATGTGTATTCTTATGGCATTAAGTACCTCGGTCTGATTGCTCAGGATGTTTCTGTCAACCACCATACGAGACTTCGTTTGGATATGTCAGTTACACAAGCTTGAAACACGTTATTACAACTGGACCACATTGCATTTTCTTGTGTCGATGATCCATCGTGTACACGTGTTCGGGATGTTAGACGGTTTAAAGATAGCCAATCATCTCAGCAGTTTTGGTGACCTTATCGTGGATTTACAGACACTCGGAAAGTCAATTGATGATGCTAGAAAGCTCGTGATTTCAATCGGCATCCTCCCAGCGAAGTAAAAGCTATTCCCGTCAACCATCGACAAATCAAAGAACATCGTGCTTGACAAGGTGAAGGAAAAGCAGCTGAAGGAGTTTGAGTGGCGAACAAGGAGAAAAGTACGGGGCCCGTAATAAAAGCTGCATCGTATGGCTAAGAAACAAGAGCGAATAATTTCCAAAGCACAGCGGGTAAAGCGCGAGCAGAGATGAGGGTGATTCAGCTAATAAAAGTGTTTCAAGTGTGTTCAAACTAAGCACCTTGAACGGGACTGGCGCAACGCTAATTGTTAGCGATTAGACTTCCCACATGACCCGCATAGTGAAGTTTGAGTAAATACCGAGACTGATATGTTTGGTGACACTTTGTAATGAATTCATCCTTGCGGATCTAGATGACGCGCTCGAAACGTTTTGTTGTCCACAGATGATGTTGACATGCTTTCCAGTCGTTCTTTAAAATTAGAAAGATATTTCTAGCACTCTGGGCATTTGGCGCTGCCACCAATCCTTTTATCCGCTACGAATGGCTTCAAAGATGTATTACATTACCTTCAAGACCATATCAAAGTCTTTATTTTGTTTTTAGGCTTGCAAATCCATAGGCGCTTTTTTCAAAGGGGCCGTCCGCAAAACAATGTGAATACATGACTCGCCTGTATATCTGCTCCACATTAGCGAGTCATGTTTTTACGCTTCTATTAAAAGATAAAACTTTGACAATGTGCCTGACATTGGCTCTACAATAAAATTCATGATATTGTTATGTGCGGCAGGCACATATAATGTTGTTCTACCAATCAAATTTGGGATCGTGCTTCTTACTCTATGGCTTCCCAGGAACTAGCCGTCCTTGCCTATATCAGAGACAAGAATTAACTGTTTGCTGTAGAGCATCCAATATTCAAAGCTAAATAGAGTTTGAGGCCAGGATATACCGTTGCTAGTCGAGACGAAACTGAGTTGTTCTCGATGCTTCTTCTTAGAGCATCAGTCCTCCTATTCGTCGACGCGCAAATATTTGCGTCGCCCTGGAGTCTACAAAGACTCAAGATGACTGTCGCACATTTTTGTATACAGATTAAAGTACGGTACTACTAAGTCCACTGGAACTAAATTTTCATGATGTACACCCATCCCGGAACTAAGTACTTACACCATTGGGCCTCTATCTATCCATATTACTGTCACTTTCTAGGTTCTGAGGTCGCGACTTCTATCATCGTTCCTTCAGAGCCAAGGACATATTGTAAAATGACTTCGTCAACCTTATCCATAACAATCATGGATCATGTGCCTTTGTTTACCATATCGACTGCAGCGAATGTTTCTTTGCTCAACGTGTATTGAGACTTAATACGAGTCGGAGGACCTACAAAAATACTTGCATGGGGTCAAGCATCCACTTCTTAAAGGAACGAGCTTGTTTACGGATTACTCTCAATGAGTAACGAATTAATTGGCTTTTTATTGTCTTGCCTGCAATCAAATGACTTGAGCCTATGCTAGGGCCATCCACAAACACAGTCACTCGATATGTTTAATGAGTTTCGCCCCAGTCTTAGAATCTTTGGTTTATAGATGTACGTGTGAAGGTTGCGCTTCCAATGTTTGCAGAGATAAAGCTTGAGCCCAGATGGAATTAAGGCCGCTGGAAAAGCGCTGCTCTCATTTACTTATCTATGTGCTCTTTGGACACGAATTGGTCGGAATGGACGAGTGTGCAGCTTTAAGCTTGGCCTTTCAGGTAAATGCTTGCGAGAGCAAAATGCATCTAAACATTGCCGTTTTAGTGGATATAATTACTCGCTTTTTTACAAAAATGACTTCGATATTCTTTTCTTCAACAGTGAAAATTTCAAACTTTTCAGCTTGAACGCCACAATGGGAGCTACCGCCAGGGAGCCGCTCCTTACTTTAAACTCTGCGCGAAGGACTGAATTTTTGTGATGTATATCAGCTGTTTAATAGCAGTTATAGTTGCAAATAATGTCGCTTTCTCGTTCATTGTGTCGCTATTCTTCCCGAGAAACGCAAAATGCGCGTATTATGGATTGGAAACATTGTGTGCTTTATCGCGCAGCCTTAACAAGGGGTCATGCTAACACTTTTTTTTGGGTTGGCACCACATGTGATACAATCACGAAGCTCCTTATTATTTGTTCAATAGGCTGTAATAAGAAGATTGACCTATATGTATCTTTCATGTAAGTCTACTTCTGTATGTGTTAATAAGCTTGCAACGCCAGGAGTACGCCGCTGACACACATTTACGCATTTTTTTGTCGCATATATAGTGACTCAAGTGTCATTCCCATCTAACACCTAAGCTCAAATACCGATAGTGACGAGTTCTCAATTGCCACTCTGCTCAACATGTCAATGGATAACAATGCTAAAATATCTGCGGGACAGCCCAGATAAAGGCCAGCTTGATTCTCCTCTATACTATGTTACGTCGTTCACGATCTTAAATAAACTTCTCGGTCCTCACAGATCTGCATATTTGGCTGAACTGTGTCAGCTGCGAGCCGTTACCTAAAGCCAGAAATTGTGTTAAGCTAGCTTCCGCTAAAACAAGCCTCAAACAATAGCTTTTTAGTTTGTAACAGCTAGTATTTATACCTTTGAAGACATTCAAAGTGTTTTATAGATCTTGTTCCAGCGACACAAAGCTTCTTTTCGTCAGTGATCGATACGTCGATACCCTCATCTACGACGGGAAAATGGTGCCAGCAGTGAAAGTCATTATGGATATAGAAATCGCAGCAAACGCTACAAATTGCAGGAGTGACATCGACCTTGCACGTCCAATCAAAGATGATCAAACAGGAGACCACAAGTGGAGAAATATATGGCAACGTGAAGCAAGACAGCGCCTGAAACCGACAAACCTTGAACGGAGAGAAAGCGTGTAACTGTTTACAGTAACCCATTAGGCCAATCGTGCTAGCGTAATGGGCAGCTATCAGCATTTTGCGAATCATTTGGAGGAACACCTTCGTATTTTAGAGTTGCGCAAGCTTCTCGTTGCGTCATACGACGCTTTTCAGCGATCTTCGCGAGCATTTAGTCTGCCATCAATGCAAAATTTGTGATTTGGAGAAAAGGACACATTCATCATGCGCCGAGTTTTCATTTGTGAGACGTGCATTAAAGAATGCTACAATGCACGGTAACAGAAAAGGCAAGATGGACTGTCAGATCTAAAGCATCCGGAAGTGCCCCGTGCAAGCTAAAAGTAATGTTTATTTCATCGAAATGACGCTCAATAAACTTGATTCGGCTCAACGAAGACCGCAAAATCAATATAATCTCGAGTGAAAGGTCAATATGTACGGCGTGTCTCTCCGATGACACTCGTTTTTATAATCACCTCCAGCGACTCGATTAATCTGGCGTCACTCACAATCGCGTTTGTCACGATAAAAATTGCGGTACCCCGAGAAACTTATCTTTATTGTCAGGCAATATTTTGAATATTTTGGACAAGGGTGTAACGAGGCTTTGGAAAATTTGTCAGAAATGGACATCGCTTCGGCCATGTCTGCCGAGGCGGTGCGGCATCAATATTGGTTTAATGGTCCTCACGAATTTTCTGCCGGCCACAGGCAAACTCAGGGCGTGTGGCCGTCCAGCACTAATTGAACACCGGCAAGCTTTGTAAAAGAGACACCGTATTTTCTGTAGAATTGACTCTTCGACAAATGTCATAGGTCTTACGTACTTAGTGAGCCACCTATTTGTACGTAAACCTATCTGTACATGGTAGAAATTGAGGAAACGATCTGATTGTAAATCGATAGAAGCTTATTGGAGCCTTATGTACCTCTTTGAGTTTATCGTGCTAAGCTCTTGAATGCTCGAAGCTATGACACGAGCTAAAGTTACCGGATTCCTAGTCTAGCAACGAGAATACTATAATTTGAATTTCCTGCATTAGGGAATAGATACACGCCATTTCGATCGGCATTTAATAAAATAGCGCATTGTACATCGATGTCCGATGTAGCCTCGCGCAAGGTTGAGCCAAATTTTATTCAGTGCTTACGCAGCACACGCATGGCAATTTCCCGATGGAAGTAATTGTCGCTTCCCAAGATGCCTTTAGCCATCTTGGCAGACTTGGTGACAATCTTGGAAATCAAAACTTATGCGGCTACTAACTGTCAAATCGATGTGTGAAGTAAAAGGTAAGATTTGAAGTAAAACTTTAGGTCTTACTTCGCTACCCTGTGCTGCTTCTAAGCCTAATCTTCTACATCATTCCAGAAGCTTCCCAGTGGCTTTATCCATCGATCTCATCCTCTGGCGTCAGTATCTTACTGGCACTTCAACAGTATTAGCCGTAATCGTTTTCAAAATCTGTCCTATTCATACGCACGCAGTGGCGTACTTGGTGCAACTTCGACACATAAAACACGAAAATGGGTATCTGTATTACACAATTGGATTAGTGAATACAAGGTAAAGGATGACATTTGTTATCGCTTCGAGATTGTATACACCGTTCGTTTCCTTCAAGTCGCTCAATTTATATCTTTTTGCTCGCGCAAGGTACTGAAGGACCTTGCTCGAATAATAAGGAGCACTTTAAGGAGTTACATTCAATTATGGGAGCCGGTATCGACACCCCCCTCCTAGGTATCGCCACACCCCTCGAGGTATAAACCGCAAAATTTCTTGAATAAGCGCCACACCCATCGTTAAATCGAAGTCGCATACCATATATCACACCCATACCTTAAACCTCAAGATATTTCATAGTTAGTCGCGTGATTGATAGTTGTTCCCAAAAATTTGATACCTACCTGTTTGTTTTGTAGGTGGAGTCTATCAGAAGAACAGCACCTACCGAAAAATCTCGTTGCACCGTGATGCTTGTTTTCGGGGCAATAAAAGTCGGGTTAGCTGCCTTTCAGCACTGCAATCTGATTGTATTCAACTTTATTTATCTCTAATGTTTCTAGTAGCGCTGCAATAGGAGTTTGCCCCAGCAGAAACTGTGCACGGTCACGCTGTTCAGGTTGTATTGTCTTAGCTTAGGGTTGGTCGGCCACTCTGATAGTGCTCGAAATTAGTCGAGGAGGGGCACCTTCTTACCAAGAGAAACTATTTGCTGCTTTTGCTCCATAGTCATGTGTCACGCTTATTAAAGATAATTTGTGGCTTATACCTAGGGGGGGGTCTATACCCAGGGAGGGGGGGGGTCTATACCGGCTCCCTTAATAATTTACAGGCTTGTTACTACCATCTTTTGAGTACAACGAAATGACATAATAAAGTATATTCCTTAGAAGTGCAACACGTACACACAATGCATAATAATCCGGCTAATTAATTTTTGTCATGTGCCTAAAATTACACATTTCGATATATCGGCATTGCTCGTAATTAATAAAGCGAATTTATTGCATAATATTTTGTATCTTGAACACATGTGTGGTAAGTGGCTCGTAACTACCTGCAATCAAATTCTGGTGCAAGTACGCTTTGTAGATATTATACAAGTAATTGTGCACAGGTAAAAACAAAAAATAAGGCTCCAATTTATATATTGAGAACGTAGGACGAACGGAGGAGGTCATAGAGGCGATAAAGCTGCAGCACATCGAGCATTCCTTACGTGCCTCGCGGCTTCGGCCCACCAGCCGCTTTGGCCATGATGATCTGATCAACGCGAAGAACCGTGATAGCAGCGTCAGCACCGAGACGAATGGCAGACATTTTAGTCTGTTGATGGTCCCAAATGCCTTTGTCCAACGCGTTCGAAATTACGAAAGGCTTTTGCTCATTCTAAATATGCATCGTAGCAACTATTAGATTGAATGTTATAAAACAGGCACCGTTAAGCGCATAGATACGTACGTCCACATCCACGCCAGCACGAACGTTGCCCGCCGCGTGGGCCGCGTACAAGCTCGAGAGCACCTCAGTCGCCATTTGACCCGAGTTTTCAGCTAAAATCCGGGGAACAACCTCGATAGCCTCACCAAACTTCTTTATGGCATATTGGTCAAGACCAGGAGTAGCTTCACCAAAGCTCTTGATTTGGCGCGATAACTCGATCTCCGTCGAGCCGGCACCAGAGACGAATCGACCGTCACGACAAACCGACTTGACGCAGTTCACACCATCGTCAATAGCTCGTTCAATGTCGTTTAAGACATTGTCAGTACTAGCACGCAGCACAATTGTTGCGATTCTGGCGTCTTCTTCGTGCTGCTGAAACACCGTCACTTTCTTGCCTCCAATCTCCTTGACTTGCACAATGTCACAAAAGCCCATTTCATCAGGTGTTGGTGCTCCTAGTCGCACCAAAGCATTGGCATTTACCGCACGACACAATCGACGTAGTTCCCACTTGGACTGAATTTTGATAGTCATAAGCTTAAACTTCTCCAGAAAATGAAGCGCCATTTCACTAATACTACCACCTGAAACGACAACCGTGGCTCCCGACTCACTAATGGCTTGAACAGCTTCCTCTAGCTTCTTTTCCTCTCCCTTATTGTAATTCAGTAGCTCATCCGCATCTTTAATAAGCACAGTGCTCTTGGCTTCAGTAGACGAGATCTCAATACCGCACCCATAGATCGCAACTTTTGCTTTCAGCGCTTTCTTGACATTGCCTTCAGTGTTACGCTGGATGACCATACCACGGATTACGGTCGAGTCGTTCAGGTTACCGCCCATGATTTTGGCCACACGAATATTGTCCACGTTAATTGATGGCTTTTTAGGAGCTGCAGGCATGACGTTCAGACAGGCTTCGGACACAAGTTTAGCCAGTAGGTCTTCGTATCCGTACTGTTTCGATGCCAATGATGTCTTAATGGCCTTCTGTAGCTCTTCCTGGTCGCGCGGGTTCTGGATTTGCACGCCTTGGAGCGTTTGTAGAATCTCTTGACATTTTTCATGTGCCTTTTCATATCCCGCAACGATCTCGCTGGCGTGAAGGCCCATGCGTAACAAACTAGCGGCCTCCATGAGCAGTTCGCCTGCTAGAGCCACAACGAGACACGTGCCGTCTCCATAGTCGTTCTCCTGCATCTTGGCTGCCATTACAACCATACGTGCGGCTGGGTGAATGACTTCTAGCTCCTTAACAATCGTAGCAGTGTCGCTCGTGACGAAAACACGCTCCAAATGGTTAATCACAAGCTTGTTCATCCCGTTGGGACCAAGTGATGAACGCGTGATCGCCGCCAGCTGCTTCACAGCATCAATATTCTTAGCCACAGCTTCATCAACACCTTCAAAGTGCTTGTGACCATCCTTTAATAGCGACGACAGGCCGCCAGCGACGTTTAATCCCATTGACTTGGCCATGATTGCTGGCGCTGCTTTACTTGGCGAAAGATTCTCTTCACTACAAAGCGAGTCAACTGGTGGGATACAAATTTGTTCATTTTAGCCAATTGGAAAGCTTAAGCTCGTGACCAGCAAATATACTCGTTTTTGCTGACAATGGACGTCTTCTCGCTCAACATTTTGGCCTCGGGCAACGTGCGCAAACCTGGAAAGAAGAAGAACACCTTTCGCTCCAAACAGCAAGCCAAACGCGCCAAATTAACGGCTTGTAAACAAAAAAGTGTGCCTCTTAAGCCGATCGACGAGCAGGTTAGCAGACAGAGCCATAGCCACCGCTCGCGCAATGACTCCACACAAATTAAAGTCGATGCTCACAAGCCACAGTCAGACACTGATGCAACAAATGTCAATTTAGTGGCTGACAAGTCTGCAGAAGTGGTTGACGATGTGTCAGTGCAACAAGAAGAGCCAAAAGGAAAGGAAAGGGAGTCGGAGAAGGAGAAAGATAATTTATTAAAAGCCCAAATGAACTCTGAGAACAGTCTTGATAATCGAGATGCACTTTATCCCACACAAGAAAATCCAAAGTCGTTTGGCACGCGTCGCAACCCAAACAAGGAGGTCTACAGTGTAGAGAAGTTTACTCGGCCTTGTGTCAAGATCGATAAAGTGCTGTCGAAACCGTTGACGTCATCATCGAGTGAAAAAATCTTTGCAGCTAACACATTCGAGTCAATGCAGATGGCGGAAAAGTTGATAAAGGTGCTTAAGAAGGAATCAGGTGGCTTTGGCTTTGTGCGGCCGACCAACGTACAGGTACAGACGATTCCATTGGTGCTTAAAGGCAATGATGTTTTGGTCAAGAGTGAAACAGGATCTGGGAAGACGCTTGCGTACCTGCTGCCAATTGTTCAGAAACTACAAGCAGTGTCTCCGCAGATCCAGCGACAGGATGGCTGCTTGGCACTCATATTAGCGCCAACCCGCGAGTTGTGTACGCAGATTCTAGAGGTGGCTAATCGGCTTATCCAACCGTTTGTGTTCCTCGTACCGGGTACCATTATCGGTGGTGAAAAGAAGAAAGCGGAGAAGGCACGGCTGCGTAAGGGCATTACAATCTTGGTCGCTACTCCAGGTCGTCTCGCTGACCACCTTGTAAACACTCAGTCATTTAATTACTCTCGGCTGCAGTATTTAGTCCTGGATGAAGCAGATCGTCTTTTGGATTTGGGTTTTGAGAAACAGCTTACGCAAATTCTGACCATTTTAGACAGCAAGAAGACATCAATAAAGCGGCAAAATATTCTTGTGTCCGCGACTGTTAACAGTGGTGTTCAGAAGCTCGCCAAGGTGAGTCTGTTCGATCCTGTGTTTGTCGATGCCGACGTGGTTACAAAAGGCGAAATAGAATCATCTACAGTCAGGCCGGCAAATCAAGACCATTTCTCGACTCCGCACCAATTGATGCAGCATTTTATGCTCGTACCAGCAAAGGCACGATTGTGTGCACTAACTTGCTTTCTGCGAGAAGAATTACGCCTCGCTCCTCAAAATGCCCAGAGTGGTGTTTCTGGCCGATGCAAGATTGTGGTGTTCTTGTCAACTTGTGATGCTGTGGACTTTCACTGCGCTCTGTTTCGCAAGTGTACTTGGCCACCGGAACAAAAATCAATGGAAGAAGCCGACCGCGGTGTAGGCATTGAGATGGCGTCGCTGTTCGGCAGTCAGAGTCCCGTCTTTCGCCTGCACGGAAACATTCCTCAACAGGAGCGTGTAACAACTTTTAAAAGTTTCTGCACTTCCACTTCCGGTGTTCTGATGTGTACCGACGTTGCAGCTCGTGGACTAAACCTGCCTACGGTGAAATGGATTGTCCAGTACGATCCACCTACCGAAACCCGTGACTACGTGCATCGTGTGGGTCGTACTGCTCGAAGTGGAAATCAAGGAAGTAGTCTACTGTTTTTGATGCCGTCCGAGGCGGAATATCTGAATTATTTATGCAATCAGGGATTAAAGCTCAACGCTTTGAGTCTGGAGAAGACAGTTTCACGTGTTGGAAAACATGGTGGATTTTCGACTACTTCTCGCAAAAAACTGCTCCATGAGGTTGTGCAAAGCGATCTCCAATTTTTGTATGAACAGACGCTGATGGCGGACAAAGAGCTTTTCGAGTTGGCTTGTCAAGCTTTTCACTCGTTCGTACGTAGTTACGCTACGCACTCGTCTGATACACGAAACATTTTTCACGTCCGTAGTCTGCACTTTGGTCACGTTGCCAAGAGCTTCGCACTGCGCGATCCACCGGCGTCTTCAAAATTGCGAGACACTGGACGAAACTCCAAAAAAGGTTCACTTCATAAGCGCAAGGAACGGGATGACAAGCAACAGGCTGTGACCGTGAAAAGGAATAAAAAGGTACGCGACGAGAAACGTCGATTTGCTCAAAACGTCTCGGAGTTTGTTGGCTAGTCAAAAGTCATTGTCAAGACTCTCAATTGCAGCATTATCATATGAGTGTATCTATTTGTTGTCCATAGAGGTATTTATTCCTAAGTGCTTTTCCTCTTTTTGGCCTTCTGTTGCTTAACCTTTTTAGCAGATATGTGCTTTTGTGACTTTGCTTTGTTCTTGGCACAAAAGAGTGGTGCAAATACTTTAGTAACATTTGAGTTTTCATTCAATTCAATGATTGTGCCGCCAATAGCAATGGGTAGCTTTTGGAAAGCACTGTTTACATTATTACAATACCAGTCAGTTACGCCATAGGTTACACATCAGGCAAAGAACTTACCAAAGCAGCGTTTGAAGAGCAAAAGCAGCACAAAAACATTGCTGAGCCAGCATAAATTCTTCTTCCTTGTGACCATTTACCCTTAAAAAGTACTGCACCACTGGCTTAGCAGCTGCTGGGTTCTCTAGCTGGACCTCCATGAAGCGAGCAAACTCGTGAATTACTGTTTCGCGGTGATGCATCCACTGTACCTTCTGCACAGCAAAGACTCGATTTTCCATATCAAATACGCCAATAACCTGAGGAATCAAGAAGTCGGTATCATCTTCCTCCTTGTCCGTGCCCTCTTCGCTATTTTTTGACGTAAGAAATTTGCCACCGTTAGGCTTCTGGCTGCGCACTAGGGCCGAAAGCGTTTGTCGCTGCTGCTCTGTCGTGCAAAGCGATGTAATCAGATCAATTCCATAAGCAAAACCTTTTGGAAGCACTTGAGGTCGCAATGTTGGCGCCAAGGTCGTCACTATGTTCTGCAGCTGCTGCACAGCGGCTAGTGGTTCACTCGCCATGATGCCTTAAATAAATGGTTGGATGCCTTATCGAGTCTAATTTACGGATACAATAATGGCTAGATTTAATAATTCTAGCCTTTATTGTATCCGTAAATTACGTATTCGAGCTGCTATTATTAAGCTTCGCGTGGCTAAACACATGTATGAATGGAATCATCGAGCAAAATTACAATCTTCTAATTAATAAACAATTGTTTTATGCCAACAATCAAATGATGGCAGCAGTGCTGCCAGTGGAAGGCGCCAATGGGGTGGATATGCAGCTTATTCGACATCGCATGCAGCAGGGGTTACCACCTGAAGATGTCCAGGAGTATCTGTGGCGAGTGAGGCTTGAAGCAGAAGAAATTCCGGACGTTGTGGTGGCTCCAGACGTCGATCCTAGACAATTCGATGCTCGACAGACTAGCAACATGCCAAAGCTGCAAACGTTCGGTGAAAGAGACAGAGACGGAAACTGTGTTTCAGACAACAAGTGGCGAAGAGAATTGCTAGCCGATTTTGCAGAGTTAAGACAATTGATTGCGCGTTGGGAAGCTATTGGACCGCCCAAAGCAGAGGCCACGAGGAATAGGGATGTCTCTACTGAAATTTTGCGCACGGATGTTCCCAAGATGAGGGATGAAGAAGGATGGATGAATTTCTTTTTCGGCAAAGAAGGGGTGGAGATGTCGGCTACTCCGCCCCACCTGCGACTGTTGCTGCAATTTGATCAAGTGTTGACAAGAAGACTGTTGGATTACCATGCCGTGTGGCTTAGTGAGGACGTAAGTTTTCTCTCTCGTGAACGAGCAGTTTGGATTTATGCATTGCTGGCTAGGCTTGATAAACCAGTTCATGCCAATGTGGCAGCCGTGATTCGACAAATTCTTCGACGCTGTTGGACGCTTAGGTGCAAGCTGGAACCTTCGTCAGAGACTCAACTTAAGTCGCTTAATATTCTTATTGTCATTACTGGAGACTTCTTCGGTCAATTGCACGACGTGGACTGAGAAGTTAATGACGGCACCTTTTGATTTCGCTATATGATATGTACTTTTTGGTACGTTTTGCTTATATGAAAGTACTTGAAATTTATTTGTATTTCATACATTAAATTAAGGAAGCCGCTAATCAGAGCCCCCCCTCCTTTATGTAGTACCTCTAAGCTATAATAATGATCCATGATTGGCTGGAGCGAACACCATTGAATTTAAAGGGTACAGAACATTCGAAATCGAAGCATGATGACTGCAAAGTCTTTTGCATTGCGAGTGTTCTATATCCAATAGATGATTATTATAGCTTAGGGGTACTGCGTTAAGGAGGGGGGGCATGGTACATTTTCGCTGCCTCTAACAGTGTCTAGGAGTACCCTCGTTGCTCTTATATGCGAAGAAAGAGCGGACGATGAGCAGACGCAACGAAGATTTTTGATTTCTTACAGTACCGGTATTGGGGCATCTTGGGACGAGAACAGAAGGAAACATGAGCATTTTCTATGAGGACGGGGATCATACTCGTAACCTGCAACAGCTACGCAAAACAATCAACTGTACCATGCATCGGTTG
>RCHQ01000400.1:0-25231 GCA_003676415.1 Plasmopara muralis
AGGCGCAGCTTATGCAGATTCAAAGATACTTCCAGGTTTCCAAGAAGCTCGCAGTATGGTATTTGCCAGTATGTACCCAACGGATGATTCCAATTTTGATGAATTGCGTGTGGCGATTGAAAAACTCACGTTAAATGATGCCAGTGTTACGACTCAGCAGGAAATGAGTGGCGCTTTAGGCATGGGCTTTCGTTGTGGCTTTTTGGGGTTACTACACATGGAGGTGTTTCACCAACGTCTCTCGGATGAACAGGGGATACAAGTCATGGTCACAGCACCAATGGTTCCGTACACGGTGATTGGTTCAAAAGGCGAAAACTTTACTGTCGAGACTCCGAGTGCTTTTCCTGAATTGACAAAGTACTACGATATTTTAGAACCGATGGTGGAAGCGTCAATAATCACCCCGTCGTCTTACTTGGGTCCTGTATTGGCACTTGCTAAAGAAAAGCGTGGAATTCAGACAAATCTTGTCTACCTTGAAGACGAGCGCGTGATCGTGACCATTAACGTTCCGTGGCAAGAGGTTGTGACGAACTTTTACAACGAGCTCAAAACAATTTCATCCGGCTATGGTAAGTACTATGCGTTGCACAAGTCTATGTTTACTATTGTGATCTTTACATACTATGATATTCTTTATCGGTATAGCAACACTGAACTATCGCAAAATCGAGCCGCAAATGTCAGATATTGTCAAGGTGGATGTGATGATTAATGGAAAGGTGCTCGATGCGCTCTCGTTTGTGTGTCATCGAAGTCGAGCCACTCTTGATGGCCGTGCATTGTGTCAAAAGCTTAAGCGAGTGATAGATAGGCAACAGTTTGAAATCTCAATCCAAGCAGCTTTGGGTGGTAAAATTTTCGCGAAAGAACGGATCGCTCCCTATCGTAAGGACGTGCTTATTAAATCGGGCAAAACTGTTGGAGGTGGTGACAGTACACGGAAGAAGAAGCTGTTGGCGAAGCAGAAGCAAGGCAAGCGTCGTATGAGGACTGTGTCAAATGTACAGCTCTCGCAGGATGCCTTCTGGTCCGTGTTGTCCAGATAGCAATAGACTTTTTATTGTGGGCGTCGATTACCTCTGCGGCTAAGCTTTTACCAATCAAATAATATGCAATATATCATCAAATGTATCTCGAAGTGCCACAGATTATCCAGCATCAATACGAAATGAACTCCGTCTACGATCAGCTCCGAGCACTTTAAAGTCAATACGAGTGGTCTTGCGGAGGAAGCTGACACGAAGGGATACGCAAGCAAAAAAAGCATCACCGTCTCGTGCAAATTCGCATTAGTAGCAGCGAGAAGCTGAGTAAAGAAGTGTAGTGAGGACTTGTAGTGAGGACTACGACCGATCACTGCGCGACTGATGATCGTCAGACGACAATTTGGGTTCATCCAGCTCGTAATACTTTTGCCGTGACAAAAACCTGATAAAGTCACTTTCTTCGTTTCAAACTACCGATGGATTTTTCTCTAAGTGTGTACTCGAGAACATCTTTGTCATCTACAAAACAAATGAAGCGCTCGCATCAATACATACTCTTAAAGTAGCAACTATTCTGGATGATACTTGACGACCATCGTGTGAGGAAATCGCGCACAACCTCGAAAAAAGGAACTCATACTTGCGTGATGTAACACGTATATAAAACGAAGGGTGGGTAATTGAGGTATTACAATGTAATATATTCAATGATAGCAGTATTACTCTATTCTATTTGTAGACTGATTAATTATGCTTTTCGGTTGAATAATTATAAATATAAAATATGTGTTAGGTAAACTTGCTAAAGACATGAAAAATTTAACTTGAGTCTGACGTTCTAACTAGTGACAACTAGTAGCCTCTTCTATAAAAGTTTCACAATGAATTAATAGATTATTTTCGAAGCACCGGATATATTTTGAATTCCATGACGTTCTTACACCTCATACGAACAAGGTAAAAAGCTTTAAATCGCCTGGCAGTGGTCTCCTGAGAGGCTGCTGCTAAGTCCGTCATCACCATATTAATTGCACAAAGCAAGCCTTCAGTTTATGGAGCGCGCTCGCCGAAGCGGATGGACGAGTAGTAACTTCCACGAGCCACTTTAGAAATGCACAGTGACCAGGCGTTGATCCTGTTTGACTGCCTTAACCGATCCAATCGAGAGGTCAATATTTTTTTCACGTCGCACTATCGGACGTGATCAAGTTTGACCTGCAGCTCTTTTTTTAGGAGCCTTAAGACAAGCCTTTTTTGTACGCTTACCATTTCGCGGGAGATGCGCGACTTAGTTCTTAAAATTCGTCATCTCGTTCGATGTCGTGGTGACAAAGCCAATAGACATGAACTTACAGGTCCACGTTTTTCTATTCGGCATATATGAAGACATGACTCGGTACCGTCTATCCCGAGCTAAAGGAGGAGCATATACCTTGCGCTTTGCGAAAATTACGCTGTAGCATCCGAGTTTTGACACCAAGTAACCATCTCTCCACGGCGTTTCTAATGAAAGTTGACCGCGCTGCGTCTTTCGGCGTCAGACACAGAGGAATCTTTTGAGGTGACCGTGGCGGTCATGTCGAAACCAATCATTTTGGCGGGGCAAGGCCGGCGATCGCTTGGCTGTGTTTCATAGTTACCCAGGTGACCTCCGAACTTTCTTAGACCGCTTAGTGTACTCACTATAATGAAGGCCTTAGGGCAACGGTAGCAGCTTTTCGCTCTACGAAATACCAAGGAATATTGCCTAAAAGTGCTTAGGAGTGGATGGATATATCACCACAGAAAGCAGTGATTTAGCTTAAATCATCGTCAATTTTCATGTCGCCAGTGCCCGGCGACAAATTAGTGCGCTCTTGGACACAGAAGTAACATTCACCTTCCTCACGGCTTGTTGGTCGGTACTTCCCCAAAAAACCGAGACTCGTGAGGGTTTAGGCAAAGTCAACGTCAAGCTTGCTGACGGAAAGCCACACCACGTACTACTATTACATCCGTGTAATTTCGAAAGCTTCCGCAGCAATGGCAACTTCTACATCATCAAGCTCAATTATGCATTCGATTGCATCGTCGATATTCTGTGACTCGGACGGTAACAGCCGGCCAATGACTATATGTTGATATTCGATAAACTTTGGCTGTTACGACATGCGCGAAGTGCTCACATGTATCCCGACTGAGACAAAAGAATGGTAGTGGCTGACAAAGCTTTGACCACTATCGCTGTTTGCAGTAAAACATTGCGCCGTGTATTTTTGATGCACCACCATTCAGCAAAAATTCGCTTCGATCGATACTTAGATGGCCGAAGCGCAGTCGCGCAAATGGATCCCCGGCATCGACAGTATTATTAAAAACCATTTAAGCAAGAGCTTTCTACATACAAAACGGTGACGCAAATGCTTCCCACGCTACACGTTATCAGTCAAGTAGTGGCCCTTGCACGGGCCAAACAGGGGTTTGTAAATGCTATGGCAATCAAGCAGACTCTTTTAACCAAACATATGGTAGTCAAGCAGGAGCTTTTATCTAGAAAATTCGAGATCGAGCAGAGGCTCCTAAGGAATTTTGCTCAGTGATAGCAGCCTACAAGCTCTGACCTTTAAATTGAGCTCAAAGAAGCAGCAGAAATACCGCTGATACAAAATGAGACGCAACTGCTCGTACACACAAATCTAGATAGAGCCATTTGAGAATATCCGGTTAACTAGACACGTGAACGAAGGTCCAGTTTTGCTCTCTCATATTTAAAGCCGCAAGTCTACTTCGCGATGCGATGTCGTGCACACATCTCACAAAACACTCCTCAAATTATTTCGTTATTGGATTGAACAAATGTGATGTGAAGCAATTGTGCTTATTTACCGACGTCATGCATACAATCGATGACAAAAAATCGCTGCCACTGCGAGAAAGCTTCGAGCCAAAGTCTGCGCGCAAAGATCTTTTACGGCAAAAGTATAGAGTGGATACTCTGCAAATGTTAATGCACGACATCGTCCTCATTTTAGAGGATGGTTTTTCTGGCAAGATCCGGTCAATTTTACTTAAAGAAGGTACTCGTCAAATAATCAGCCTCGCGCTTTACCAAATTGGACGCAACAAGTACCCCGTATTTTCATAATTTGCTGTAAGAGAAGTCATGTGCGCGGCTCATCTATCCGCACTCTAGTTAATTTTTGGGACACGGTTGGTTAATGCATCGCTCACCTTTGAACAGAAACGCCACTATTCTGGTGCAGATGCTGATTTTTAAAGAAGAAATGATCCTCGAGGTGGTACTGTCATTGACGACCGACCGATTCTATCAAATACTGATGAGGTCTGAAAACATGTCGCTAATAGCAGTTCGTAATTCCTGTAGAATTTCTGCGATGAGCGTGTTAGTCCACAAGGCATAAAGATGGCGCCTATTGCGTATATTCCATGCGCTGCGCTTATGTCACCGAAAACACTTGGGTATTGACGGAGAGTACTAGGGTGATCTCAATTGCGCATTTTGTGGCGCAAGCCTTGCAAGCGTATTTTCGATACTATCACTGCGTACATCCTTTATAGCACCGTGTTAGGTCGATTCAACTTGCTCCAGCAAGCCAAGCACTAGCAAACACGAAGTAAATCTGTATAAAAAGGCCGGACCGAAATATACACAACCAAATTCATTGCTACTGACTCGATGGTAAAGTGGATTCGTACAGCAGTATAAAGGTTAACACTTCACAAGTCGCCGCTCCGAATGACGCTGACGCCCACGTGAGCGATTTTCACGGATGTTAAGACACGCCAAAGGGCGGTGATTTGGCCCGAAAAGAGACTCATTCGTGTGATTTCTACTGACCTCATTAATTTAAGATGTTATAGAAACGTGTCCGTTGTTATACGTTTTCACGCGTGTAGAATTGTCGCACTCGTGTCAGGTGCCCCTGCCATCTTTTCTAACACAGGCTCGGCACTCAAATTTTGACACCAGACACTCTGCTTGTGCTGGACAAAGTGTATGTAGCAGAGCATAGGGAGGATCATAAGACTGATGGATTACCTTGTCGGCAAATATCAGGAGGAACACATTCATAGACCGTAGTGGTACGTACGAAGTGAGCTTTTATTTTCGAGTACAGCACCCGGTGCATGCCGCGATTTGCATGGCTGTTTCTTGTTTGGGGGATACTCAACCTAAAACATCGAGTGGCACGATAACCAAATAGCAACGCTCATCGTGCACAAGACTTAAAGCAGGTCGGAGAAGATATGGCTGGCGTTGGGTTAAAGCATTACACGCAAGGCCTTGAAATTGATGGACATCACATAAGCCACCTAGAGGCGCTTGTCGAGGATGATTCTAAAGAAAAGAACTCTGACATTTTCAGGGTGCCGCATTTCACTGCGTGTGGCGTTGCACATATTCAAATCTGCCTGGACTTTGCGTGGCAAAGATAAACGCTGAGCTCATTATCTATATTTGTGCGTCACTATAAGATGGTGTCGAACACACTAAGACGCGGTACGTCTCTTCAAAAGCGTCGATATCTAGTAAGGTAAGATGGAATGCCATGGCGCTCATCAATCGGCGCAGGGTGAACGCAAATACAGATGATAGCTTTCAACTGTCCTATAAATGGGGAGATCAGACTAATCGAAGGTAGATAGGTCTTAGGCACATTACGATCCGCAATGCTCTACTCAAGCTGGGCAAAATGTACATGAAGGCGTTTGAAAAGGCTTGAATGGTCGGTGGCATAGATGAAGTGTTGATCATGCAATCTCAAAAAGAGATTGACTTCTTATCTTTGCTCGATAGAGCGATCTTGAAATTTAGTTAATGCGCCAGTTTCTTTTGCAAATTATTATGAACAAGCGTCTATTCTAGGGTTGTGTTCACATGTACGATCTACAGTGCACATTTTGTTTGATTAATCACTAGTGCTTTGCGCGATGAAGTAGCATATTATTGACTGCGTTAAGCCTCAAGTGCTTCCAAATACGCTTATAACACTTCAATATCTGGTGACCCAGACACATTTTTGTATATACTTGCAGAAAACGGGAAGACGGGCGCGAAAACCCTAATATTTGCAAGCTGTGTGCGCACGAAGAAATTTCACGCTAAAAAAGTAGACAAATTCATTTTTCGGTGTAGAGTAACAATATTAGGAAATATCTTGTAAAAAATGTAACGTATGGCAAAGGTCAACGATACAATTGATTGAACGGTTCAATGAGTCAAAAAGAGTTGAATATGTGAGTTTTTTCTCAAAAACTCATGAGAACGCGGCAGGAATTTACGAAACTGGTGAGCCCTGGAAACTTATCTTTTGGGGATTTAACTCCGTACGAAGACGTATCTGGCGCTCAGCCGGCCCCAAGACGACCGCTCATAGTCGTTTGAAATGCGTAAAATATTGTTATTACTATTACACTGCTCCAAGCAGACACTTTATTTATAATATTGAATGGTCGGAACCTTAAGTTCTGCAGCTCGAGGCTGCCAAAAACGTCTATCATGTACCCAAAATTAAGCACGTGCGATGAAGTATGCTCGCTTCTATGTCATTTGTCACTCACAAATTATGCGTCAATTTACACTGCGACGCAGTCTTCACCTCTCATCGAGAATTTTAGGTAAAATTTATGCTAAGTAAGCAATTTGTTCCATAAGCTTTATCAACCGACCCTGTGGCTTGAGCGGTTAGCTGTTCGACCCAGGACCGGGAGGTACCTGGTTCGATACCCGTAGGATTCGAATTAAGGCAGCCGGAGATAGGTCACTAAAGTGGACGAGCCATCACACCCGAGTATGTGACTGCCCTACCAACTCGCGCCCGATTGGGTAACAAAAGGGTTGGGTGGGGGACGCCCCACTGACCGAAAAAGCCCCATAGTGTAATGAGGGGTACGGAGCCCGGTCCCAATGTGGGTTGGATTGCTACCAGCATCCCGCGATAGAGACAGCTTAGTCCTAGCGCGTGGGTTCCGGTAACTTAAATCTCCATACGCTTTATTACATTTTTCAAATTAAGCGCTCTATCTAGAGATTACAGTGACGAAGCTGAAGAACATTTACGTGCAGCGTATTCAATGGGTGACACATTTGTAGCTCTTCTCTGAAGATGTTTATAGTTGAACAAGAAATAGTCCGCGTGATTAGGGGCAATATATTTTTAGTTTTGGAGACCAGCTATGTATAAAGCGGATCACCCCAAGGTAACCCATTGTTTCTCAAGATAAACAAGAGAATTTCGGATCCTCTACCAGGCCATGATATACCTCTTGGTAGTCTCTTGGTCGAGAAAAGGCCTAAGACTATATAAGCACCCCACGTTGGAAACCTAAACTTTATAAGCGAATCTGCGCGTATGTGTGCATATGTGAAACATACTGAAAATGTCTTCCTGTGCCATTACGCAGTTCGCCGAGGATGTGTTCGGTCTGACGATACCCTCAGCCGTAACACCGGTATTGTAGCTAATCGAAAGCAGTTAAGGGGTTGTGCCGGACACAGTCGATGGAATCGACATAGGAACCCGACCGTGTTATAGGACAACATGGTTTTTGGGAGTATAGCACCGGTCGTCAAGACATTATGCACCAAATTAAACATGAACAAAGTAGTCCATTCGCAGATGGGAGGAGAAACGAAGCGAGAGAGCTGCGTTGTCGAAGACGTGTTGCATAGCACGTATTACCTAGCTCGGACTCACTCGTTGAGCTTGTCAAACAATGAATTTTAAGCCTATAGGGCTACGCGCCGTTCTAAATTAGTGAGTTTGTGGGTGTATGCATTCTTTGATACAACATCGTCGATATAGACTTAATGTGGGACGAATAGCCAAATGGCTTGCTGTCGTCGGTCCTTTCGCGATGGACAAACAAGTCAAAGTCTTTTGTAATTGACGTAGTCTCGTTTAGTACACGTACGCAACGAAATGGCTGAAAAATAAGATATTATAAGAGATATGCGACTGAATCGATACGAGTCAGGTGGAAGTTGAGATTAAGTACATTTATACAATTAAGAGCTTAGAAATGCGGTTAACTATCCCTGAGTCTAGTCTGTAACCGCGCTTTATCGGCCCATCCATAAAGCGTGGAGTACTCACTCTATTGAGGCCTTATCTACAGAGCTTAGCGTACTCACTTACACCACGGAAGGAGTGATAATGCACCCAGTGTTTTATTTGGACTAATTTAGTTTGTCTTATCATCCTATTATATGTAAGCGCGGTCACTCAAAGTACCCTCATCAGACAAAATAAAATCTAATTCTTAGCATGGCGTGTTAATAGGGCTTGAGAGGCAAGATGCGACAACGCGTTCGAATCTCGAGGGCTGACTGGATTAGGTCCGAAAGCTTGCTACATGAATTCAAGGTCATTTCACCATTACATATTTGCGTACGCCAAACTCCGGTCACGGACGACGTCACTTTCAAGTTGTTCGTACACTTTGCCTCTCCTTTAATAAGGAGGTGATTTCTGTAATTACTAGAAAAGTATTCGTGTGCGACATCACCACCAATGATAGACAGAGTTTCTTGTGAGGTTTTTGCTTCGTATCATTTTAAGGGTTTAAGGCACCACTTTAGCCGTACTGTACTATAGCTGTCTACGCGTTTGATCGTGACTATTAGCACTAGCGGCTAGCTGCTAGCTGCTCTTCTTGCTGCATGCTTTGTACAAGCGGGCACCAGACGAGCAGCACATCCTCTCAGGATCGCTAGTGATAGATCACTCACGAGAAAATAATGTTATGGACATTATGTCGCAAATCATTATTTTGGTAGATGCCTTTGACCGATTAAATTCACTTTGTAGGTATCGATCACTAAATCACAGAATTTGCTGTCGCAAGTGTAGTTTTTATAATTTAATAATTACACTTTTATGTATCCACAGAACCGGCAAAAGTGCGGAATCGTTGCGTCTATACAAGTGATTGGGTTGTTTTGGGACCTATCTTTCTACCAAACATCACTTTCTAATTATCAAGGACTACTCTCTGTCTATTCGAAATCATCATTGTAATATGTGTCACTTTCTAACAGCCCGTATAACAAATCGAATAAGTCTCAAAGATCATTATGAGAAATAAATTTTGGCTAAGTCGGCTTTATCGTCGTCCAAACCAAAGCACATCGTCGGGGTCTAGAACAGGCACTTCAAACTCTAAGTGCTCAAATATCTCAAAGCATTCCAGTGTAATACGACTATGCCATTAGATTACGATTTAGTAGCTTGTGGAGCACACTTGAGCTACGTATGTCGCTTGCTCTGAACACGATCTAAGTCTCATAACCCGCCAACCAAGGCATCAGAAGGTGATGAGAATGAGTGCTTATCTCGGTTAGGTCCGAGCTCATTTCGTGAGTCTGCAGCTCGCACCACTAACCTGAGTACTTTAACAGGAGCTTGTTGGTACCGATTTACCTATGCATCACACTTGTAAGACTGTGCGTTGCGCTCCCCGTTCTTGTGGCCAATTTGTGTTCTCGCTTCGCAACCCCACGCACCTTGGTGCAGTTTTCGATCGAGTGCTTGTGTATGACATGCCAAACCCGCAAATTAATGAGCAACTAACTCCTCAATTCATCGTGCGACATATGCTGGGTGAGTGATCACAAAGTGCATGTCGCAGCGGAATAAATTGCGCTTGATTCCAAGCCCGCGGACAAATTATAAGTCTGCCGACTGTGATCGCCTAAGAGGCTTTGTCGGGTACGTTACGACTCAATGACAGTGCATGCCGGCCTCAGCGATTGCTTGGCGTGGGTCACACATTTAAGAGCCGGACTACTGTCCGCTGATATTTCCTCACGCGGACTACTGTGCTGGTTTGATGGGTCAAAAAGCAGAGAATCGTTACTGGCACTACAAGCTGTTTTGGAGCGACTTGCGCCTTTTCAAACGTCTAAAGAGCATTTCAAGCGTTGTGTATGAAAGTACAAGAAGTTGTACTTATGTTCGCAATTTGCAGTAGCTTCAGCGATACCGATGGGTAATTGAAGCGGTACCTTTGGTGCAAGCTCGCTCGGCTAAAGACTCGCCGTTGACTACTTATGGTCCAGAATATTTTGCTCTCGTGAGCACTGCTTCTGCAGTTCTCGACAAAATCGTCGGGATAAGCTTTCAACCCTAGTGGCGTAGTCAAGTCGAAGATGCCGGACATCATACTTAAAACGATTACGACGTTAGGGCAATCTCTTAAAAGTGAAGGCTCAAACTATCATATTTTTCGGAGTGAGGATAAACATCCACTTCAAAGATATCAAACTTCACTTTGATGATGGCAAAGCAGTCCACGTCAAAATTGCACTCGTCCGCCAGCACTTAAAAATAAGCCTCCGCGTTTATATTCTCCCGCCGCAAATTAGGTAGTCTAGTAAGGGTCTAGGGAAACCTAATGAGAAATGATGTAATGAAAAAGACGACAACAAGAGTGGTCATAAAATCCCTCATGCTGCTGAGACTAATGTATGTCCACCAACCAGCAACCCCGTACATCAAAATTCAATTGGAAGCCATAGCTAAATTGCCACGTCTGATATATATGTGTCAAAGAAAGTGCATTTCATTGACCATCTTAGTATGCAGACAGGCGTATTTCCTTTGATAAATTTTCCGAATTACACTATCCCTTTTTGCGCATGAGACATAATGTTTGTGATCGTTGCTATATGCGTCAAGAGCGAGATCAGCACCGCTATCGCCAACATCAGATAAGATTCGATCGAGGATGTTGCTGCCGATAAAAAGAACAAAAAGACACTTAATCGGTCTCTGAAAAGCAGATTAGTATCAAGGCAGGGTCGCACGTCTCTCTACTGAGCTGCTATCAGATGATGCAGGCAAAAAGAAAGACCTTGGAGTGCCGCATCCCTCAACACAGCAATCATTTGTAAAGGCTGGCTAAACTACTCCTGGGATCGAGCGACCACAGGGCGTTTGAGATCGACCGCCAGTTTATCAGATCGGCTCTGGCGGCATTTTTAAAAAGTGCTGCAAGTGAGGACGTCAAACACACGCGCTTAGTATCACTTGAAGCTCTGCGAGGTCCAGGTGTTGCGATGGAGATAACCAGCAAAGAATTATTGATTATGCACATAGCGCATAATCTCTATTCTTATTAATTCACTAAGTGACAGAGGTTTTTTGGATCGGGGAGCTAGGAGGGGGGGCTTATCTTTTCGCATTTACCGAGAGCTCTACCTAAGAGTCATAGCATCCGCTAATGGGCTCATCGAATTCGCAATCTAACTGGGGGTCGAAGTCACACCGTCAACTCCAAATGCATGATACAGCCAAAAAAAGGAAGATGGATGTATGGTACATCCAGATTTTTGTTTGCAACTCACCAAGCACGGTCATGGTTCAATCAAGCCGGCAAGAATCAGGGGCGAAGCCAAGTCGTAACTTGTTAGTCTGAACGCGAAGTGAGTCATTTTCGGTATGAAAAGAATAAAGGACCGTTACAACACTCCGTAGCTGTAGCTCGTGTTTAGTTATAGAATTATAAAGGCGCAAATTTTTGTTATTTTATCTTTGTGCGGGCGATCCAGTTATTCTTAGTTGGTATTTCACAATTGCTCCAAATATTGTAGATCAAAAGTAGCTTAATCCTCCTAGACAGAGATGGCTCGCACTTATTTTTGGTAATAGCGAGCGAATATGTATTTACTACTTGGAGCCGGAATGTCGTCAACAGGGGTATTTCTCTATTTTGGCCTGTAGTTGTTTTAAATCACCTGTGGAAATCTGTATATATTTTATCATCGGATCTTCAAGGTGCGATACAGAAAAGGCTTTAGCTCAAGCTCCCGCTCAACGGTAGATTGTACATCACTGAGCGGTGTATCAGCCTGATTTAAGCAGTAGTACACCGTCTTTGCTAAAATCTACGCCGAAAGTGGAGGCAAGGCGATAATTACGACTTTAAATGGCTTTAGGGGCTACCGCTGTAAATCTACGCAAAACCTTCATGACACGCGCAGCGCGCACATCAATGAGATAGTCAAGCTGCTTTCTGTGACCCAAAAAGGTAAGTAGTAAATTCTGTTGAAGCACAAATTTCAAGACCTGCTTCTCGCTAGTTATGCTGAAAGTTGCCGCCACTTAATATGCAAGCACGACAAAGGACGCTACACTGTCTATGTCGATGTCAAAATATCATAAGGCGTAGAAGTAGCAGTTTTTCAAGCTCCAAGAGCAACAGGGGTTACGCGACTCAAGGTTTCGTCATTTGTGGTCGAAGGGTAGGCGGCCTTGTCGTCTCCTCTGTGTCTTGATTGCTCTACGCTCTTCTTGCAATTAATGTTTGTGAGTGCATTTGGGCTAGTGACTACAATTTTGAAGCAAAAAAAGGGGAAGATCAATTTTAATCTGTCAAAATTGAAATAAGGTAGGAGCACTAGCTTTTAAGACTTCTCGCGAGAAGGAGTCATCCCAGTCGCACTAACATCTAGCATAATCAGTAAAATGTGAGATCTATCTACTTTCTTGGTTCAGTATGCCCAAAGTGTCGTACGTGGGCGAGTCAACATATTTCCGTGACAGGGCCACACAGTATCTAACACGAATAAGGCATGCAGAAAGATCTAAGATTTTTTCGTGAAAGACCGCTAACCATATCTAAACTTGGAGGATTGACTTGTGTGATAAAATGCAATTTATAGACTGAAGTAATTCAAATACTGATTATCTTGAGCGCGTCCAATTGAATGCACTACATTTCACTCTGTAGCTCAAGTAGGAAATACTCGTCTAGAGTATCTAAAAATACAAAGCAGTATAAATATAGGTAGACTGCCTAGTGCACATCTTTTTTTGGGGTGTTTTTAAATGGAAAGTCAGCTTTTACCACCAAGGTTTGGCTTTACATAACGGTGATGGCTTGGCAAAAGCATATCGTCACGTGATGGCAAAAACACTGTCGTTTGGGATACTCCACGGGTCTTTCCTACGACGAGGACAAGCCGCACCGACAAACGCGTATGAGCTCATGATATATGTAAGTCACCATTATACTCTTAAGGTAAGGTAGATAGAATTACTTTAGCCAAACCTATAAATCATGATATCCTCACTACCCATACCAAATGGCGGTGTACCCACAAGCCTAGTTGGTGCCTTCCTGGCACCGTAATTATAATTTTTTCCCACACAAGGGGCATTACGACGTCTGCGGCACTTACACCAATTGAGAATGCACCTGAAACGCCGGGGCTTCGGTGAAGCGAGCCAGCATCCACAACTTTCGGACCGGGCTGAGCGCGCTGGCGATATAAATATAGTGTGGAGAATGGTCGCCCGAAAGTGAGCGAACTTTGCTTCCTTCGCATAGTCTACTGACGCTTTGATTGTTGTTTACTGTCGAGGCTTATGGTTTACACAAGGATTCACTATGTAGCTCAAAGCCAGATGTTTGGCCAGGCTAGCAAACGCCTCAATTCTAGTACCGTCTTGTCTACGGACTCTAATATATTCCCGCACTTATGGTCCACTGTGGCTTACCAGACAGCATCTGACTTGGAAACACCTCAGGCTTTGATGGATCTACGGCCTAATGTGCAAGGATCTTTTCCGGCAAGCGGCCGAGTTGGTTTAGAGGACTTGGCCGACATTGTAAACATTCCCTGAGGGATTCAAAGAGAAATATGCATCATATTGTAATTCGAAGAAGCTTGAATGCTCAAGGGATTGTAAGAGAGTATAAATTTAAAGACGGTATTTGCGAATGAGGCAATCTCAGCGCCTCAGCACGCCTATTTTGTCCTCTCAAGCCGAGTCAATAAGCTTCGGGTGACGCACTGCTAAGCAATGTCCATCCATTTTTGTTTTTATCGTTTTGTCTTCGAGATTGGGTGTAGCAACATAATATAAGCCCAACTTATCAAAATATATTGCGCAAAGACAAATGCTGCTGTTTTTTATGTATTCATGCCACGTATTAATTAAACTTTAAAAAGATTTCCACGATTACGCTATATCCACATAATTTAAGCCAGTACGTTCAAGAACGATAATCAATACTTACATGATGGACATTTGCCAAAAGGTCTTGCATATACACATCCTAAAGCTGTACTCTCGATAGAGTTAATGAATACAATTTACCTACACCTATACTTTGCTTTTGTATGATGAGAATAGGTTACTAACTTCATCTTTTTTAATAACATTTGGCTAAAACTGAAAAGCCAAAATAATTGATAGAGTAATTGTAAGCTACTTTATTTACAAGGGTCATGACGAGGATATATACTGTTTGTGCTGCTCGAAGACCGCCCTTGCGGTGAAATATAGGACATGTTGGCTGTTGATGGCGAAGTGGTAAATTTCCCCACATGAGGCTGTTTTCTTGACCGCCTGAAAACAAAGCGCTCTATGACCAGCTTCAGGAAGGCGGCTACTCTGTAGAAAGGATGGCTTATGATGTTGAGTGTGACAGTATGGAGGTGGTACAGTATAGCTTAAAGTTGTCGATATTTTTTTATAGACGAATGACTGATCAACATGCTTGGCTTAAGTTTTGATCTTACTAAATATTGTGTAATGTACATAATTTAGTGTAACTTTGGTATGTAGGGTGTCGGTTCTACATTTGTGCCCCGTTTTGCATCGGAAAATGGCGTGTCGGACTCTCCGCGCGGGTCAAAATTTCTTAGTGACCACTGAAAGCTAGCAGCTGGAGCTTCGGCCACCTGCGCAACATATACATCGCCAGATGCCTGCACGTGGAATTACCTCTTGCGCCCAAACGCAGGACTGGCCGTCTAGCTCACTGTCGCTTCGTTCCGCCTCCAGACCGTCACTTTCCTTGGGCCGGTTTTAAAGCGGACTCACCTCAGGGCTTATGTCCCCCGTCCCCCTATCGGGTGCAGCCGGAGACAACATAGTCCGCAGAGGGGAGGTCGATTTTAAATCGTCGAGTCGAGCTTCAGCTTGAAGGGGTCCGGCACCTTTATCAAGCCGGCGTATAAGTGGCCCCACCTCTGGGCTCATGCCCCCCATCCCCCTTTCGAGTGCAGCTGGAGATACCACAGTCCGCAGGGGAGACCAACCTTGAGCCGGCAAGTACTGAAGTTGCTGGGACGCTTGAGCCTTGGCTGGTATATTCGAAAAGGAATGATAAAACCTGTGGTGGACAGGGAATCTTTCTAAATAGCAAATTATGCTATTTGACAGGATTTGTTTTGGACCACCCAATCAGACTGTCTGGCGAACACTGGTGATACCAGGATGGAGATCGGTGAACTTGCCAAAGGCCGGATGGGACTGCATCTTGCGCACAGTTTTGGCCAGGGCCAGCTTATCGTCGTTCCCATATAAGCTCCTAAAAGATTGTCGAACGTGCGCCGCAAATGTCGTTGTGGAGGAATCACTGCGCGGAGGACATGCCATACGTCAGCTGCGATTGCCGCATGATCCTCCCACTTTTCGCGCACTCGCACCCTTCGCGCAAGCGCGATGTCGAGCCATGTCGGCTTATGCTTGAAGAGCCTGCTCGCGATGTCAAGCACATGTAGCCACAAGTACGACGCAAGCGAGCGGTCAAAGAACAGATGTTGTTCCGACTCAATTGCATCACAACTATCGCGCACACATACGCGAATAGCCAATATGTATGTTTCAAAAACCAGAAGCGCGACCGGATCGGCAGCTGTCGGAATGCCAATCTGAAGTGAAGGTCCTCAAAGACAGGAAGTAGTACCTTCCGCATTCGCTTGCCCCGCTTTGCGTGTGTCTGACGGCGATGTTATCCCAAAAGACCATCATCGTATGCGGCTTTATCGATGATTTTGACTTCCATACGATGCGCAAAACCGCCGAGCGTGAGATCGCAGAAAGCAATTGCAGTTTCTCGTCGCTGAAGACTTCGTCGTTCGGATTTAATCTCGGGCCACCTCTGTCAGATATCGCAGTAGCAGCACCACATGATTTGAGCCGATCCACGATCTGTGTCGCCTCATTATACATCACGCATAGCCACTTGATTTGTTGACCTGGCGTGATGTCCTCCAGCGTCAAGTCAATGTGTCGATCCACGAAGTCAACTTGCGCCGGCCACGTGCGCTGACCGCGCATAAAGTCAGCAAGCAACCGAAGACGGAAGACGCGAGATATGTGTAGGCGAAATCTTTGTTGTGACTCTGGCACCATACCTATGCAGTGCCGATGCGCCAAAGTCGTGCCACCACGCATTCGTTGTTCGCAGTGAAGGCTGGCGTCTGAGGGAAACCAGATCGGCTGGACAAGTGCATAATTGATGCGCTCGTTGGATGGCAAGTCGTGCCACGTCGTTTCCCAGCTTGAGCGATGCCAACAGGTCCAAGTTATCTTCCACCACGTCGACGTATGACTCCACTTGATCATCGCGCCGTGGAGCTTTGGGGATGTTGTAAGCAGATCGAGCGCATGGCATTTGCTGTACCGAGAGAGGATTGACCTCAGTAACTCTGTAATAGCAGTCGTCCGTCATCGTCCGTTAGACGCTCAAGCTTGTGCTATGAACTGCTTCAGAAGCACGAAACGTTGCCGCTTCAGCTGTGCTTCGAGGTTTGAGATACTAGGACCACCGTCTGCTCGTCGAAAATAAAGAATTCCTTTCATATCAGCTGTATGAGCGTCGCGTCGCGGTCGTGTTTGCGACTCAGCACAAATCGGTTTAGCTTCGACGGTCATCTTTTGACGACAGCCAGCGGAACTGAGACGTGCTGTGTGCAATGCCATAAGCGCGACAGCACCATGGTCTGACCAACCAGGAGGCTCCCGCGAGGTGTTCGAGCACGACGGTACCACAGTTTAAAGCCTTCATAAAAGCGCTGATCAAGTGACTCGAGGATGCGATTGTCGACGGGTGACTGACTGAAGGAATGCCAAGATACTTAACCGACTCCGAGCGTCCGAGGACGCGAACACCGGGCATGTGCGGACAGTCTTGAATCCGGTTCAGAGCCAGCAGCACCGACTTTGACAAGTTTAGCCTTGCCCCTGAGCCTTGGCAGTACTTCTCTACAGCCCCAAGCTGTGCCTGCAGATTTGTGATGGAGCTGCCGATCAGCATCGAGTCATCTGCGAGAAATAAACTCGTTGCAGTGTCGTTGTCGTCCAGACATACACCCTACTCCTAGTGTGACCGCAGCATGGTTCAGAGTGGCTCAATCGTTAAGATGAACATTAGTGCCGACAGAGGGTCTCCTTGTTTCACTCCGCGAGAAGGATGCAGCGGTGGCTGAATGACGTCGTTGATCAGCAGGTGAGCCAGCAGATCCGTGTAGAGCAACTTTACCCAGCGTGTTAAGCCTGTGCCGATCCCCATACGCTCAAGCAACCGAAACATGTGATCCCAGTTGACGCGATCGAATGCCTTTTGAAATTCTAAGAACAGCGCGTACGCCTCTTTGGCTCTACTAGTGACAAGGTCCTGGAGATCAGCCAGGAAACGTACGTGGTGGTGTATCGAGCGGCTGCGGACAAAGCCTTTCTTGTCCATATGGACTACTTTTGGGATGGCGGGTTGCAGCCGATACGTCAGCGCCTTGAAAAGCACCTTTACATCGACTGGAATGAGCGCGATCGGTTGGTTATTGCCTGAATTTGCACGTGATCTCTTCTTGTGCAACAGCACCACCGCCGGAATTGCGCTGCAACGCAAGCGGTTTTTTGCGCTTGAGTCGATCATTAAAGACCAGGGCTAGGCACTGATCAAACACGTCCGGTGCGACTTGATAGAATCCCGCTGTCAAGTCATCGATACCTGAAATGACGTCATTTTCATGTGCTTAATGGCTTCTGTCAAGTCGATTGAGCTCATGTTCTTGTCAAGAGTCTGCCTGTCGGGCTTTGATAGCGTGCGAACGACAGAGTTGAGACACTTCCGCTGCATCGTGCTGTCAAGTGGGGGAGCTGTTTCCGTTTGACTGTCTGAGTCACCCATCTCCGACCCCCAATGCACGAGGAAGCGAAGGCTAATCTCATTTGGGTTGGTTGTGACAATTTTATTCGGATGTAAGACTTCCTCAATCAAGATTCGCCGCGAGCTTGTGTCCAATGGTCGAAAAAAGTGCTTTGTCGACTTTTTAAAGTTTGCAGCTTGGAAATCGAACGCAGGGTCTTGATGGTACTGGCTCGACCGGGTCACTGTCTCCTTGTAGTTCTTCATGGCTTCCTCGTACATCTAATGGTTAGCATCGTCGGCAGTAACTCGGTGACACGCGGCGGCGCGATCTAACACGACGCGGGCGTCATCAACAGCTTGGGAATCTTGAGCTCGGAGCGCTTTCTGCAGATCCTGCAGCTGCATTTTGATGTCCGACTTCCACTGCTCCCACGTCCGCCTTATATTTGCTGTAGTGCAAAGCTTCAATAGGATGTCATCAGTTTCGCGCCGAATTGCCGATACCACTAACGGGTATTCGAGCAGATAGTACGGAAATTTCCAGTATTTTGACCATGCAGCTGGGATCCCGAGTTGGAAGTCAAGCTATGTGCCAGATGGTCTCCGGCATGTGATGGTAAGAAGTACTTGTCATCACTGTAGAAGCTGCCACAAATATTTCCGAGACAAGGATATAGTCAAGGCGGTTCTTGCGAGGCATCGGTCCCGTCAACACGCGTGCTGTATCGTAGTGAATTTGCCAGGCGTCGACGACACCGAGTCGGGCGAACCCAATTTAAGCAGCACGAACGACTTGAATCATAGCGCGAACCCAACATTAAACAGTCCAAGGTCTGGTCCAGCGGAGTATTGAGATCACTAAGTACTAAATTTTGTAGCGTCGTCCTCAAATTCATCCGTGACGCTTGTTTCTCTTTTTTATCCACAGGCGCGTAGACGTTGTGGATGTAGATGGGAGCAAGCTTGACCATCACACGCACGACGAGGTCCGGCCAGGGACGGTCAGATGGGTGAGCTCCACTGCCGAGTAGAAGCCTGGGAAGTCGGAGCGGAGCAATGTCTGTACTCCGTTGCTTCGACCTCGTGAAGGCCAGTCCACGAGTGTGTTCACTTCGCTCAGGAATACGTTGTGTTCGAAGGTAGACTCGAAGTAAAATTCGAAGCTTGCAAGATTCGAGCGATCCGCAATTTGGTCGTTTGGATGCACGACATCCCGAACTTCGAAAGCCGATTGTCGAATAGAAGGTGCCCGTTCTTCTTGACGCCATTCGCGTTCGCAGTTAGTACGATGGTGTTGATCCAAGACAGATGCGACGTCGAGATCACCTTAGCAGCGAGTGGCCACGCCGCCCGCTACTGGTGTCACCGATCCGTCGTCTGCGACAAAAAGCTGAAGGACCGTTTTTTTCTGTTGAGTAATGACCTTCTAGTTGCCGCAGTTCTTTGAGCTCGTCGAGCTAGTGGCCTTGCCATTGGGTCTCATGCAAATGAACCATGCAAAGCTCGCCGAGCTTCGACCGCAAAAGACTCAGCAGCGTGTTCGGTTGTAGAAGGCGAGCGTGGTGGGCGGGAATCCTTTCGACCGGACAACGAGCGAAGATATCCTGACGCTTGGACGGAACCGATGACTTCATAAGCCTCTTCCATCTTGCACGAATGTCGTGTCTTCGTTCGGCTTGCTCGCGCTCAGCACTCAATTTATCATGTGCAATTGCGCAAGCTCCTCGATCTCGTTGCCGCTAGCTGCCATCTTGAGATACAGCGCTTTGTTGAATGCGAGCGGAGACTCAATCGCTTTCTTCGTAATGTGGTCCGGATTTGCCGCGTTTTTAAGAATTGTGAAAATTCTCTTAGCCTTTCTGTCCACATTCTGGAAACGATCGTCAAGTGTGTTTAATAGCGCCGTGTTTTCATCGCTGATCATAGAGTCAGTTACCTTGACAACAGGCGAAGGAATCGTTGCCTTCTAAATTTTTGTATGATGCTTCTCGACAAAAACCGCAGACCCTGTGGACGAGTTAAGAGCTTCGGGACGCTTTACGTCAATTGGACGCACGTGATGACAGAAGCCGTACTTCTTGTCCATGGTCGCATTAGTCAATTCGAACTTGACTTCTAGCGTCTGAAGCGCCTGGAAGTAGTTTGTGGTTGCGACTCCATCCAGTGGTTTTGGCATCTGTATTGTCACCATGTTAGTGAAGTCAATACCTCAACGCGAGCGATTTTTTTGGTTCGTGACAGTAGTGAATTCGTCTGAACCATTCGTCAGCATATGCATTGCTTGGTTTATCCTTTTCACTCGCTGGAGGCGAGAGACGACTTCCGGATCCAGTGGACGTTGGAATCAAGAACACGATGAAGTTGGCCATCATCTTTTGTCTCTTCATTCTGAAGCGCGTTGTCAATCAAGGAAAGAACTGGTTCGGCTTGTGGAGCATGAAGTTTTTTGACTGGGTCTGTGATGGATTTAACTTGGAAGCAGGCTGTGCAGTCTGTCTTTGGACTTATCGAGCAATATCAGCATTCGACGAGTTGAGCGACTTTAAGTCAATGCTGTTGTGCGAGCGGAAGCCGAACGGAAGACACTCAGACGCAAATGGCGCGTCTTTGCCATGCACCGAATACATTTTGTTGTTAAACACGAGCTAGTCGCACACCGAGCCGTTCACCACCAGTGGAGGTGAACACTTGCTCGACCGGAAGTACACTCGCCACGTTGCCAAGGTGAGACCCATCGCCAGGTTCACATCGCGATACGTGTCGTACACTGGCTCGCATCTGAGTAGGTAAAGACGACGTAAAACAAGGTCCATGTCCGTAATCAATTCGACGTTAGAAATATCCATGAATAACTTGGTCGCGAGGACATCAAACGGCTTAAAAGGGTACACGTTGCCAAGGATGCTGACGGTCGTGCGCTCGAGTATTTTACACCCTCGCGGTCCTTGAGCTTGAAACGCAAGTTTCGACCTGGCATCTTTGGTACTTGGCCGACTCTTTTCTGCTCGTAAAGACGGTCTAGCGTACGGTTGCGATGATTCGTCCCCACGAGCGCAGCCATATTATTGGTCAGCGACGTCTTAGAAACATTTTACCCGTCTCGATTACCATGTCGTACGTTGCACGGGGAAGATCATACGGGCGAAACTGGTGAATTCAAGAAGTAATATCGGATCAGTCGCCACTGGCGCTCAATCGATTCGATGTCGACAGCGAGAGGCTTGGGAGTCTCCATGGGACGACGCGCAGTATCGACTTTGACGTCGTCACGGCGGATAGCCTCTTGCTGGCGAAGCAGGATTGCCATCGATGGGCGTGAATCTTTCGCATCCTCATCAGCAACCCTTTTGACCGCATCATCGCCAGTAATAGCGGCAGAGGCGCCACCTTTTAGAACGGTAGTCGGTATCGCCTCGTCAATATCCGTCTTGACAATGGTGAAAGACGAAGCAGAAAGGATAGGCAATGCTGACAGAGGCAGCATAAGCGATGACGGCGAGGAAGTTGCCGCGGCAAGAGGTGCAGATCGATCAGCGCCGTCGAGGAAAGCAGTACAAAGACCATCGACAGAAGAGTCAGACAGCACAGGCAGTCGAGGTGGCAGGGCGAAGAGACGGAAAGACAACTAGATTTTCAATTACGAAAAAGGTGAGCAGAAGGCTTAAGAAGCTTGAAGCAGGAAAGAGATGGAGATCGACATAGGGACCACTTAAACCGTTGAAAGTGACTACGTAGCTGGTCATTGTCTCACAATAGGTGATTTCCGATTGAAAGCCCGTCAGGATTTCTGACCACGAAAAAGCCCGAAAGGATTTGCCTGAATAAGGAGTCGAAAATACCAGAGTAGATGCTCCCAAAGCGAAAGCCATCTTGAGGATTTAAATAAGTCTCCTCGTTTAGTCGAAATTGTCTTATAACAGCTCTTAGAGGCAGTATCCACTGAGCTTTAAAACCAGTAAAATCTTTATTGGAAGAGCATGTCCAGAAACCCGTCGAAATCATTAGCGAACAATAGAGGGAGGCATAAAATTGATCCCGTGCCAGAAACAAAGTACTGTCTCACCACTGCCAAGAGAGCAGTGTGAGCACATTGATGCCTTCTTAATCGAAAAACCAAGAACGACCTAACGCGTTAGGCAAAGCCCCCACACTAATCACCGAATTTCTTTAATTTAAAAACAAATTGAGATTGGCGTCTGATGAATAGTCAAACATCTGGACAAACACCCAAACAAAAGGAAAGGCGTGTTTCTTTACAACAAAATAGCTTTTAGGTGTTTAAACTCAAGGTTTTGTTTTGTATAAATGGGAAAAGTCCAATCGTACCGGGTGTACATTATACATTGCGCCACATTTGGTATCAGATCCGGATGAGATAGACGAATAAACGCCTCACCAGTGTAAGTTTGCTTTTTTAATGCATTGAGAGCTATGGACTATCGAGCGTCTCGACAACGTTTAACTCCATAATTATGCTTTGTTTTGGGAATTTGATATGCAGCCACTACTTTTAGTTAACTGGCCGCCACCCTTCCAAATACGAATCAAATTGATTGACTCATATGGTTTCTGATTGGCTGAACGGTGAACTTTCGGTCGAACCGAGAAAATAGTATTAGAATTAGTGAATATGGCATAAAGGAATATGGCACAATCTTTCGTTGTCAAAACTAGCTTACTTATAATGCTGAAGCCGTTAAAGAGAAAGCACGAGTGGTGTGGTGCGCACGTTACTCAGAAACGAACGCGAATCAGCAGCAGAAACTCACAGCCAAAGCCTCAAGCCGTGTCATTGCCACATCTAGTATTTCGCTTTAGAACAAAAACATTCGTCTCGGTCAGCCCCACACCGGACAAATTTCGAAATCAACCAGACTTGGGGAGAGGACGGCCCCAAGCGAAATATTTCCGATCCCGATCAGGCAAATTGAGAAGTGTGAAGGTGGTACGCGTTTTTTATTATTATTATTTGTGCATATATTTTGCCGAGATGAAATCTGCTTCTTTCCTTTTTTTGCCCCACTCCTTGCCATACTTTTATCACCTTTTTTGCTTGTGTATATATGTAAGCAGCCCGCTTATTCATCTGCAAATCAGAAACGCACTTTCTAATGCGTTTCGTAAGATGGGCGCAATCTATCTTCAACGATCCGTAAAACGCCATTTTAAAACTTCGGTTTTTCTTCGTCAATGCGCAAAGATGCAAATTTGCTAAGAACTGCCTCGTAATCTTTCCGGACAACACTCGCCAACTCCACGTCGGGAAGAGAGAAAATCGATTCGACATTTTCCGTATTTTTCATTTTCAGCGTCATTTGTTGGATGAGCAAAAACTTGGCAATTACTTCCACCTCTGGCTTTTGTATCGCCATCGTGAGCATGCTGTGGAGTTGGTCATAGCCACCACATATGTCTTCCAGCACTAATATAGGATTATGCACGATCTTATCATTCTCTGATGGGTACTCAAGTACATATTTGTACCACAACCGAAATAGTGGATTCGCAAGCAATTCGACTATCGTTGTCTCAAGCTCCAACTTATCGAAAATGACTCGAAAAGGTGTTTTGGCCTTGTGCCAAACCCGCAACAATTCCCTCTGCCAACTTTCAGCGGCAACTTTTCTGACTGAATCCTCTTCCACTGTCATTATCTTTTTTAAAGCGGCAATATAATCCTTCTGGACCGTGTCCACGTTCAATACTTTTGCGCCCAGCTGAGGGATTTGCATCTCAGGTTCTTGAAACACATTTAAAATCTGCCTGATTTGCTGAGTAAGTAAGAATCTGGCAATTACTTTGATCGCTTTCATATATGATGCCTGTATACACAACTTTTGCAAATTATCACGTCCACCAAATTCACGCTCGAGGACCGTGATGGGGTTTGCCTCGATTGAGTCGGCCATCGTGCGAACAAAAGTCCCATAATTGTACCAGTATAGAAAGAACGGGTTTACAAGCACCTTGTCCAAACTCTTTTCCGGGTGCAAGCTCTCAAAGACCTCGGTCATCGACATTCTTTTTCTAAGCCAGTATCGCTGGAGATCTGGAAGTAATTCTTCGGCAACTGTTTTCGTAACTGGATCCTTTAAAGCTACGCGAATCGTGTTTATCAACGACGCGTGCTTGTGATATTTTAACAAGATCGTCACACTCTGAATTTCGTCATGGTTAAGTGCTTGAGTCTTGTGCGTATACTGTACCCAAGGTAGAAAAAGCTTGTTTTTAAAGAGCTCCTCTATTTTCACCTTGTCGAGCTGCCATAGCTTAAAGATCGGGAGTTGTTTTATGCCATTGGCCAACCACACTTGTGTCTGCTCGGTCAAAATCCGCTCGGCATTGCTATTCAAACCATTTTTGCTGCCCTCGATGAGCATTGTTGCCACACCGTCTTCTCCAATCCAAAGTGTAAAAAATTGTAGCAATGTAGTTTGATCAAAAGGGTATTGACGGGCGTAAACATCAAAGTATTGGAACCAGGTGGGAATCCCAAAAATATCGGTCGATATCCACGCATAAGGCTTGAGCCTGTTTAGCTTTAAAATCGTGCAAAGCTGCTGGGGAGAAATTCGTACGCTGATCCATCGTTCAAATTGCAGCCTTTGTAATCGCTTCGCGACTTCCTTTGTCTCCTTATTCTCTTGTGCCAATTCAATGATCTTGGTTAGGCTATAGTCGCCTTTAAAATGCTGTGTAAGCGTTACAATCACACTTCGTTTATTCGTGGGGTTCGCCTCGAGATAACCTTTCACGTATTGCATCACAGTGGTCAAGTCTGCTGGGACAATATCCTTATACATCCCAGGCTTCATCATTTCAGACAGTCGCCCTGCGTTCAAGTCATTCTTGAGCCAGTCTGTCATTTCGACCAGAATCTCCACACCAGGCAGATTTTTTTTCCTCACACTGGACACACTTATTGCCCTTTCTTCGTCGTCATGCTTACTCAAGACCCTCTGATGATCGTCATTAGAGGGTCTTGAGTGCGCAGAGGAGGTGACATTGTAAAGCACTTTAAAGGACGCATCGGCAGTTGCCACGATCAATGCCCCGACAAGGAGCTTGGTAGCGCCACGCATGAGGGCGACTTGTTACCGATAACTAAGTTGACGAACATACCGGTATAGCACTACTGAGACAGACATATCGTACGATACTACCGGTACAGTCGGTACCCTTTCCGTAAGGTATTATAGATGGCGCGGAAATGGTTCCAGGTGGTTGGCGAAGATGGAAACGCGGTGACGTCGGCGGATGCTGTTGTCGTATATATTGAGGATGTGGATACGCTGCGAGATGCTGTGTAGGTCAAGTGTCCGTCCGAACAATTTAGCGAACGTTGGTGC
>RCHQ01000401.1:0-25177 GCA_003676415.1 Plasmopara muralis
ATTTCACGCATGGTAATCCACTGGATGTCGAGCCATTAAATGCTCTTGCGTGTTCTGCTTTACGATTGATTGGCACTGAATCAGCTCTTCAGTCGTAAGTTTCGCAGCCTGTCTGGCTTCATAAAGTTCGTGCTGTAAATTCTCGAGCCGTTTTCTGAAGTTGCGCACTCAAATGTACAGCTTCCGCGAGTTTTCGTTGAAACTCTTTCGCATTTAAGAGCAGCGTGGCCTCAGAGCCAGCGAGCTCCGTCTGAACTTTTCTCAGCTCCTTTTCCACATCACACAAAGATATTGCGTATCGCTGCTGGTCCTCTTCATGATCAAATGGTTTCTGTAAAGCCTCGGTAAGCCGTTCCTCATACTTCTCTACTACTGAAACTAATTCGGCATCAGCAAAAATGGAAACGTAGATGGTGAAGTAAACAGCAAAAAGAGGTTTAGAGGAAAGTGGCGAACAATTAAATACCAAGCCCGAGTTTTAGCCAATCAGTAGTTTATTTAATTAGCCAATCACAAAATTGGGGGATGGATCATGAAATGGTGGGTCTATGGAAAAAGGGAGATTTTTTAATAAAACCTTAGTTTTATTCAAGCTTGACTTTGCACTTTCAGTCTTCCAACATTAGAAGGTCGTCTTATGGCACACGACGCTAGTATTTTTACCGAAATGTTAAGAGGAACAATTGATATATAGAGTTGTACCGCAAAGTTTGCTCATGTAACGACTTACAAGATCAAAGCTTCGGTGCTGTCGACAGTTGTTGACATTCAAAGCTGCTGATCAGGTGCACGTCTGATTCGCGCGTACCTTTACCTTTCGTCTAGAGGAGTTCGCGTCGACTTGTGCCCGCCAATTTATATCAAAAGAGCTTGGTATATTTATTTTTTCTGTTTACCGGTTAAAGTGCTGTTACACTTTATTATGCCCACATTAATTATTCATCTAACTGAGCTCACGGTGTTCAGGTGCAGCTAATTTTAACGTAGGTCAAACACCCGACTAGCTTTCCGAGTAAGCCTTTGCAATTTCATTAATCAACCTCTCGTACTTTGGCGTCCTATTTTTATTGGTAATAAACAACACCTTCACTTGCTCGATATTCAACCCACTTTCGCTCCATTCTTTGAAAGCGGCCGCCAACAATTGGTCGACATGTTTCGTCTCCTCTTCAGTTGCGTCCGGCTTCCCCTTGAAATCCGCATACATATTGAGAAGCTCCAACGCTTTCTTTATATTATCGGCATCTTTTATCAAGGCTTGGGCGGCAATTTGGGCCTCATGAGATAAATTGCCCGCATATGCTGTAGAGGAGGACGCCAATCTTGTATAAAAATTGGGTGGAATCTCATGGCCCGATCTCTCTCCATTGTCGCTCGCCTCTTCCTTCGCACGTGCACTTGCAATTTCAATTTCGTGACTCCTCAAGCGGCGAAAAATCACGTCACCGTGACCATAAGTTTCACGAGCCACAACGACCGGGGACTGTCCATTTGGCTGAGACACGATCACGTGCGCGCTGATTGCGAGAACGCCAGTCACGAATCCCAACATACTTTCACTTATCTGGTAAAAGATTAAATGCGCGCCTCGGTCAGTGAGGGTAACCACTATGTTGATGAGGTTATGGCTGACAGACTGATTTTGGGCTCTTGATGTATTTGCATAAACTTGACCACCATGGTAAAACTGGTGTTAATCGCTACTTCTGATGAAAAAGTGCAACATGCAGTAGAGTCCCAGGGATACTACCCTCAATCTGGAGGTCCCTCAGATGTATGGCTTGCTGTAACAACAAAAATAAGGCAATTATTTTTAGCGCCTTGTTGTCCTGTTTACCTTTACTCAATAGCTGATCTGAATTCTTCGAAATTTCCTTTTAGGTAGAAAGGTCGATCCCTTTCTGACACAGTATGTCACACTGCACTGGAAATGCCACATACTGTAAATGGTTTCTTTAGAAAATGGCTAGGCCGCTCATCTTGTCCTCAAGTCTTTACGTCCATTCATTTTCTCGCCAGTCTGCTCGCACGTAATTTAATACGGTGGCTAAAAGATCGACAGGATCGTCGGTTTTGTCCACCCCTCACATCGATGATACTCGAAATTTAAAGCCAGTCCCGCATTTATTTACCTTGACCCAGCGCAATAAATCTTACTTATCTTACAAATGCTATGTTGCTGCCTCGAGAAGCATCAATCGTTGCTACTCATCAAAGCTCTTTTATTAATCCCGGTATAGTAATGTGAAATTTTATATAAAAAAGCCATTTCTTCAATTTGCGAAAAAACATATTTTATTATGCCACCTATAGAAACCGAAACCTGATTTATACCTCACATTCTTTTTGCTTTTATCACATGTAGATGCTTCTTAATTTGCTTCCTGTGTACAGAAAATAGCAAAAGCAGTACAGAAACTCATACTCACCTCTCAAAACTAATAAGGTTACTGCTCAATACATTTCATCACTTACTCCGACCCACTACGCTTGACACAAATTTACGAGGTTATATATCATCAACAGCACAACAATCATAAATTACATTCTTTTTCAATTACTCATTGCCTGCAGACGCAAAAGTCGACAAAATTAGTCTCCCTGTCGCGCAGTACATCGCGCTGTGCTCAATATGTATGAGATGGTACTAGCCTCGTGGACTTTATCGATCTGTGTGGCGATGAAAGGATCTTTCATTTATTAGCAAACCAATGCATTGTTGCAATAGGACAAATTAAAATATCTATGACCAGAAAAATCATTCAGACTTTATAAAAATCAAGCTCTCCTCTATCAGAGCTAAATCTTGCAAAACGGAGCATATCGACTCAAGCGTACTATAATAAACAAACACCCATTTTATTAAATAACCTTTAGGCTCCTACATCCAGGAATCAAGTGACCATCTTGCCGTCCCAACAGCTGTCACACGCCGATACAATTATACTAGTATTCTGCACAAACAATCATTTCTTAAAAAACTACGGTCGCACTCGTAGTCCGCAATGAAGAATTTAAGCTCCGCGTCCGAATCTTGGCCACCATATCAAGTCCTTCGATTGTCATGCAATCTATATCTAGCATGTGCACAGTTTGTTATAGTACGTGCACTGGCAAAGGGTGTGCTCCACCTTAGCTGCGTCGTCAGGCTTGACAGTCATGTTTTTTCATTTTACTTGATTTGACCATTCGTCAGTATCTATACAAAGTATTGCGTCCTCAGCTCTGCACGGCTCATCTTCAATTTAAATATGCCATCCCGGTGGCTCCTCAACAGACTGCGCGACAAACAGATCTCGATGTCTTTACTCTCCTTTTTGGTGCCGGTGCTAAAGAGTTTGGCGATTATGTTGAAAACCTTGATGCAAGGATACATAGCGTTGGGGCTGGAAGCTATTTTTATGGTATGAAGTAGTCAATTAAGGAAATTTCGACCAGCCGTGTACGAATCACTGTAATTCATCCTAGGATACGGACATACAGTCCAGTCGAAGGCATACCTAATGAGTCCTCGTGCAGTCACAGGCGACAGCCGAAAGACAAAGCAAAATATCTTATACACCAATAAAAAGGCAATCCAACCTACGAACTGTGAATGCCTCTAAAGTTTTAGCCGTGTGTTAAAGTTGCAGCCAGTACTTTTCCAAGTGTTTGACGCCTTAAAGCCACGAGCCGAGCATTTTTCGGCTTGCAAAATTCTGTAGCAAAACAATAAATCAATGCCATGTTTTTTGTAGAGGGTGGTATGCTTACGCCGATTCCTTCCAAAACCTGGTAGTAAATTGCAAAGTAAGTATATTCAAGGTTCTTAGTTTGGCATGCTAACTTTTAGTCGATTTTCTGGTTTCTTTTTACAATCTCCTTTATGAAGGCATTCGATACTGCTATTTAAGTGACGTCACACCCTCATAGGCTAAAAACTTACTGTTGTTATTGTGTAATTATGGTGAGCTGATTTGTTGGTATACACGGTAAATCTGCCGGGAAGGATACGGTCACGTCACATGACCTTTCCTCAAGAAGATGCCTATTCTAAGACATAGGGCTCATCTTCTTTTTGGAATTCCAATAGAGGTCGATGAGTCCGGAGATCTTCTTTCGATTATCCACAAGCTCATAAGTCGCTTCCTTCTTGTTTTCACCAAGCCACTAATCTTTATACTTTATTTTCTCGTGCACTTACGATCTCGTACTTCGGCTTTAACGAGTTGTCTCTCGAGCCATTGGCCAACATGATCTTATTCATCGTTTGCCGACGCTTGGGGTCCTTGCGATACGGCTTCAACAGTAAAGTGTAAAACACTGAGTGCAGCTTTAATACCGTTGATAATCCAAACTTTAAGAATCTCGCGGAGCTTTCTTCACGATCGTAATTGGATCAATATATCTTGGCGCGAGTTTCTTCTACTGATCTAAACCTTTGTGACGAACACCCAAGTTCTTTCCGTCCAAAATTGCCATATCGCCTTTTTGGAAGTCTTGGGCAAGTCTATTCTTGTCATAAATGTTGTTCATGCGCTCTTGCGCCTCGCTCATCCGGTTCTGTGCGTCCTCAAATAATATTTCTCGATGTGGTAGAAATGCTTGTGCTGATGTCTCCTACTAATTTAATTCTGGTTTTGATGCTACATCGTCCGGTAATTAAGGATCATTTCCTAGATTTGCTTCTACCGGTGACATTTTAATTGTAGAGTGCACGCGTCAACTATAGGCTACTTCAGCAAAATGCAGATAGTCATCCCAGCCATTATGTGCAAGATTGACGGCACCTCAAAGGTAATCTTCGATCTAACGGTTAATTTTTCCGTTTGTCCATCCGTTTGTGGCCTCAAATCCGAAGCCAAATTGTGTTGCGATTCCCCAGCGGACACGATCGAGAGTCTTATTTTAGATATGAACTTGATGTTTAATCGGACACAATTGTCTATGGTATCCATGGTCCATTCTATATTTTGCCATGAAGACCTTTGCGATTTCTTCAGTATCGTTTGTTGTCTTCGAAGCGATGGACATGGCCCTTTCTGTTAAGCGATCAACAATTACCATGGCGGCATCATAATCACTTTGGTCGTCGGTAAAGACACGATAAAATTCATTGAGGTGTCGACCCATGAGCCTCTTGAAACATCCGGCGACTGGAGCTACTCCAGTGGTTTGGTATGGCTATTTTCGTTGAGCTGACACATTTTGCAAGTGTTGACATAACGCTAAATTTACTCTGTCATGTCTGGCCAGTGATACTTTTGATGTACGGCCAGAATGGTCTTGTAAAATCCTCGGTGGCGTGCCGATACAGAATCATGATTATAACAGATGACGCTAATTTTAAAGATCTTTGTCGTCTAAAGTATACAGTCGTGGTGGTGTCATCTTTGCCCGTTTAATTATACAGATTCCCATCCTGCAAGTACTTTGGCACTTTATTCCTTTTTCTCTCAGCTCCTTGGTGGAGTGTGTGCTGTAGGTCTCTGCCTCAAGCATACATTGTCTTTCCGCTTGGAGCAAGTGTAATCTTGTTTGTCCTGATTGTCGCCATGATCTAGCGGCTCTTAGTCGCTTCCAGTGGCGCTTACAAGCTAACTTGGGTAGCTTTCCTTTTAAATCTCGGCTGCGAGACAGTGCATCACCCACGGTGTTAGTCTTACCGAAAAACTACTTAAATATCAGCAAGCACATCGAACCATCGAGCTACTCTGCGATTTTTAGTATTCTGCATCAAAATCATCACAATACTGTTGTAATCCGTTTTGACCGTGAAGGGTCGATCGAGAAGATACACATATCATACCTTCAGCGCAAGAAGCTCTTACTCACAAAAGAGCAAATTGACTCAGCTGGCATCATATTACGACCAGTAAAAGCATTTAGATGTTCCTGCTCTTACTTCTTATGAAACCAGACTCCCCGTACCGCAAAAATTCGCGGCGTCCATTCGTATACCAAACTGTTTCGGAAAGCTCGGAAGACTTAAAAAAGGCGGAAGCGTCAAGCAACGCTTGAGTTAAGGAAAGCAGCGTAGTTGATTGTCCGAGAGCTCGTTCGCTTCTCGAGGACTTTTTTGTAATGATACTGTCGTAAAGTGGTCCTACAAATTGAACAAAGTCCTTGAGGAGAGACATTGAGTGTTGGGCGTATAAAGCGCTCCATTTTCTTTTTGTCTTGAGCACAGGCTGTACTGCATTGATCTCAACCTTGTCGGGGTCCATTCAGACACCTTTCCATCCAACGCACAACTGGCCCATTGATAACTTGAAGTAAAGTTGCTGTTCTTCATACCATTTGATGCACGGAGTTAAGCCGTAACGTGGTCTGCAACATCTTCACTTTGTGCGAACACTTAGGTGTCGCCGAAAAAAAAAATCATCTTATCCCTCAGACCTCGAAGAACTTTCTCCAAAAGCCGGTTCTGCAAACGCAAACTTTCTTTTAGTCCCAAGGGAGTGACTTGACTCAAATAGACCATCTAGGGTCGAAAAAGTGGTGAATGGGTTATCCGGTTCACCTGATAGAAAACCCAAAGTAGGCCAATGCACGACAACCAATGACTTCGGGATATGGCATTAGAGTTGTCTTTCTTACGTGGCATCAAGATCGCCGGCAAGAATGTCGCTAGATGAAGCTGACGATATTTGTGCACAACGCACTATCATCCAGCCCTTTCAACACAAACTGTTAGTGCAGAAAGGAAGCCATATTTGGTCAAACAATGCCTGTTTGAACCATCTTTTGTCCATTATTGGAATGTCTTGCCCTGTTCAAGGCTCTAGTGCCACTGTTGAACAGATGTCGGCTTGGTACCAGGCTTATGCAAAATTTCGTGCGCCATTCCTATCCGTAATAGAAAGTGGTATAGACCGAGTCAGTGATCATCTCATTTACAAGGCGCCAAAAAAATTTAAACTGGTTTGAACATAGAGCATAGATGTTGTTCTCAATCGTGGCGAATTTCTTCAAACTAAGAAGATCTTAGATCGTAAGAAGACACGGTCTGGAAAGTACAAATATCTGAGCCGGAATCCTGGGAGCTTGAAAAGTCTCCGATTGGAGAATCAGAATCGGAAGTCGACGCTGGAAAGTGAGTGCTGGGCAAAAAATACCAATAAGGCATAATTCGTAGCGTGATATAGAGATCTCTTCAAATTATAAACTTTGCTTTTACAGATTTTCATTACACTGCAAACTATTTGCACTCATCGATCGTTGATAGTGCTTGGTATCTTACTAGAATAGCGTATGTTCTTCAACGTCTTCCCTATTCTTGGTGCTGTGCGGGCACGCCATACCTGGTGTTGAATTTACAAAAGTACTTAATGATTAAGAAACTTCATAAACTCTGTTACTGGGGAGTCAGTAGTCGAAAAACCGAGCTGACTCCTAGACATCCTGCGGATTGGCCCGCCCCACGCCTAACTCGAGAGTATAGATAGCAACGATGGGATGAGCGATTTCATCGCTTTCCAAATCAAAGTAAAGCCACATAATAGCTTGTGTCGTCATAATTTCCATTTTTTCGTTTTGCGAATCGAGTTGTCAAGACTGGAATCGATTTCGGTTCTATTGTGATTGAGCAAATAATTTGTGCCTGTACTGGTGATAAGAAAGATGTAAGCCAATATTCCGCCCAAAGGTCTAAAAAACTTCTGATAGAAGCCAAGTCTTCACAGTCAAGGAATTTCGGTCGCCAGAATGAATGGGACTTTTTACTAGGAAAGAGCTAAGTCCTTCCGTAAATGTGTGGCCGGTACGCAACAAGACAAGGAAGCGCCTGAGTGGTAAGTAGTTCTAGAGTTACGGGCAAGTGCTCGAGGGTTAAGGAAAAACAGCTCTTGATTAAACCTATTGTATCGCAAACATTTACGCAGCGGCAAGCTATTGCTGCCAGCTACGATTACTTGAATGAAGTTCCAAGAAAAAGCACTGGGAACGAGAAAATTTGTTTTGAATGTCTATAGCCAGTCCTACAATCAAAGTAGACTTGGCTAGAAAATTTAAGAATAAAATACCACGGATTCATTTTTTGTTATCGACATGGACGAGTATGGCCTACTTTTGAGCATATTGTAGCGACAAAAGTACAAGCGCTGGAAGGATTGACGTGGCAAGGCCTCAAATGAGGGCCGCCTAATTTCATTGTGTCTTCATCTTTATTGTGCTTACAGCTCCTTTAGTCAATTCCTGAGCAAGTATACAACTAAGTCAATAATGAAAGGTACCAAGAGTACTGATATGTTCACAAAGGTAGCTTTGACGATGTATTTAAACCATTTAGATCATAAATGGAGTTTTAACCGCAGCACCGGCTGTCAAAGCCGCTTTGAATGTAAACAGCTAAGAACCACCAACTGCGAGTATATGACTTCATCCTTCTTTTCGACATAGATGTCTATGAGCCTAGCGTAGCTTGCGACTCGACATCGCGATCCTTAAGAATCTCAAAGATCTGGTAAACACTTCACTAGCGAGATACTGAGACGTGGTGGTGCCACATATATTCACTTCTTTCTAATAGGATAGCAAGGCGTGAGACCAAACTCTTGCCAGACACGAGATTATGTATCGCTAAACAATATTCACTGCTAAAAAGCACTCCGAGCTTCTTGGAGTTCTTTTGACCAAAACGGTAAATGATGGTATGGAAGGCATGCTGTTGTCCATTCTACCGACTTTGTACAAATGTACCTTTCGCAGAGAAGAAAAAAGCCATTGACTCCTTCGTAATTTTTGTAGAGTTAAAGCGCATCCTCAGAATGCGAGAGACGTCTCGTCTGACCTACCCTAAGTTCCAAACAAGAGTTTAATAAATGCTTTGCATTTGCGTATTATTTGTGAAAGAACATAATGGTCTCGCAAAGCCTATGTCCGATCGAGCAAATTGGGAGATTGAGCGGCGTTGAGAAGGCTAGCCCCAGGATGAATTTAAAAGACTTGCCAGCAGGCACCTGTTCTGGCTTTTACGGACAAGATAGCGTCCTGAACAACTTTTACAATATGTCATTTGATGCACGGTGCTGTAGCTTGATGATGATGGTTACAAAAATTGTCTGGCCCTAGTATAGGTTCTTTAAAAAAAGCTTACAATTGATAATACCCCATTCATGACAAGAAATCACTTTCCACGAAGCAAGCCCTTAAATAGTTTCCATCTTTATTTCTTGGCTTAAGATCTGTGTGGTCTGTTAAGACCAGGCATACAACAGGGCAGCAGAACTTGTCCAAAAGAATGGTAAGACATATTGAGTATTGCTTCCGCACTTAGTTTAGCCTCGCAAGCTCGGTATGTTTGCCGACACGCTGTCGCGCAGGCCAAATTTCTTATGGGCTTGTATCAGTAATAATGACGAACACATTGGTCAGGCACAAAAAATAAATGTACGGTTGAAGCCTTGTATGCGGAAATTAATGGCAGACAAAGATGCATAAATGGGGTGTCTAATCTCCTGACAGCAATCGCAGTTGTATCCCTATAGGTGGACAGACATTCTACTATTAGATAAACCGCTCGATTGGACGCCGAAATTTAGGTACAATAAACATGAAATGCTTGCATTAGCGCCCAAGTAGGCCAAAAGATAACGTTTCGCTCCGCTTATGCAACACACTGGTGGCCTACATGCAATAGTGGATGCATAGTATGAGAGAACCTAGGAGAACTACGAGAGTGTCGAGCTCGCACCTCATACTGCGGCTTCTTTGTAGACGGGTTGTCGGTGCCGGCGGACATTTTAAGGTCCATAAGACTTGATTTTTACTTTTACTGACGTTAATTATTAATGGGAACACGTTTTCGAGTGTAGTTTAAGCGGAATGATGTATTTGACTCATACTATGTCTTGCACGGATTAAATACAAATACGTAGTCTGTATCTAGATACTTTACCTAAAATCCATGACCTTTCGGATACGATAGTGTTGGACAGCGACCCGCAATTTATCTTGCGTTCTGACAGACGCTGTTCCTCATATAATATGTTTTCCACCATTTCAAGACGACAAGATATTGTATAGATCGAATCTCAGAGATATGCCAAAAGGTAAAATTTGCTCTCTCAGGTAGGTTACCACAGAAAACTTTAGTGAGACAAACAATCAGATCACCGCGTCGACGAGGCCATTTGTCATATACACTGATTATTTTATCCAAGATATACGAAAGCTCACGACAGATTATCCCATTCGGATCAATCAGCTCATGAAGGTGCAGACGAGCAATTTATTGTGTCGCTGCTACTGCACGTCTACTCAGTACGAACGAATTTGCCAAAATAAATAGCGCTATGGGTTCAGATCTACTACGGCTCACGGGAATGCGTGGTGTAGTATTTCTGTATCCAGGCTTGCAAGTTGGTAGCGAAGGATACGAGAATTGGGTTGAGCTGCACCGAATGTCTAGACAAAACGGTGTGGCTGCCCAGTATGATCCTGACAATAACCGCTGATTTTAAAACGCGTACATATAGAAAATATTGGATGTTATTAATTCATTTTACGTCTTCATACAAGTAGCGCTGACAAGGAGCACTGTGGGTCAGCCATGAAGAGCGCTAAAAAAAAGTATATCCCTAGGAAAATTTGAAGCCAGGTTCAAGAAAGCCGAACGTCAGTGATCACTCAATATGTCTCTATTCACATGTTTGATTGTAAATTTGGCTGGTTGAGCACTGCTTTTCAAGACAACAAGGTACTGTGACGATAGGATTGCAAAGATACGCCAAAAGCAAAAATTTCTCTATGAATTACCAAAGAGCGCTTCCACGCGGCAAACAGTCAGATCACCCCGTTAATTAAGTCGTTGGTCATCGATCCCGAGACAGGTTTTCTCGACGTTTGTGTTGAAGCTCACGAAGTTTATATTAAACAGATCAAGAAAATTTAAGACGCGGATATTTGTACCGCTGCTGTCGCAAGCCTACTTAGTTTAAATAAATATACCAAAGTCATTGCGCTGTGGCTCTAATTGCGTACATCAAATTAACGGGTCAATCATGCCAACGTGCTGCGATATCTGTCTTTTCTCGAAACCGTGGGTGCTATGTGGATGATGATGTAGAGTTCATACAAAGCTCTGTAGGGCATCAGTGAATAGCACTACACTTATCAAGTTTCTTTATTATAATCAAATTCACTTGAATGAATGGATCTTATAATCACAAGCGTCAGTAGTCATAAAATTTAAGCATAAAAAATGACGGAGCGATACGCTTATAAAGCCATTTCTTCTGTTTTTACAGACAGCTGAAACGAACTAAGCAATTAGATCATCAATAATGCTATTAATTAATCGCCCTAAGTTTTTTTTTTGGAAATATGTTAAAGCGCACGAAAGATTATCCCATTTGGATCGTACAGCTCACAATATGGTGGATGAGTGGCTTATCGTACCACTGCTATCGTGAGCATACTTACTTCGGATAGTTTTGCCTGGGTTGGTAGTGCTTTGTTTTGAATCTTCTTAAGGAGAATATTTAGACACCAACCAGGTGAACTTACAAGGCAAAAATGAGGAAAGGGTAGTTAGTGAAGGGCAATTTACCCTTCGATTGGCGCTGAGGTATCTGACTTTGCTTAAAATACTTAATGTTGGGTAGACATAATGACGGAAAGGGGCTGATAAAAATTCAACAGACTCTATACACCAGTAAATTTAATCAAAACTATTGTTTCTTGGCTGAAGCCGTGGTGTAGCTCTCTTTAAACTAGAATAGCAAGTCGGCAGACCAAAGATGATTATTGGCATATCGTGTCGGCCAAGCTTTAACTGATGAAAGGAGATTCTTTCTCATATGGTTTCAGAAACAAAGACCACAGTATTATTATCCCGGTGAATTTAAGCGTTAAGATACTCGCTCTTAATTGTGTCGAGCGCTGTTTAGCCTTGAACATGGATGCAAGGTATGACCACATCCTTAGGTTGGCTTGGCTCGAGTTACACGATCCTTGGGTTGATGGAAGAATCAAACGTTTGGGAACCACCGACTTTGCTCATAACAATTTTTTAATTTACCTCCGCTAGAAAGCGGAATATCTTTTGGCTCAAAACCTCGATCGAGTTGGTCAGCGTTTTGAAGAAAGTATTAAGTTGTACCGGGGATAAGATTCATGCATTTGGAGTTGCACGTAAACCACTGAGGGTGCTTGTAGGTAGCAGCTTTTTTGCATGACGGTAACGACATTGATGAAGCTTAGCGGGTCAGCATGGGCAAGGCTCTTCCGCCGCACGTGATGTGGCATGTGAGCAACTGGGCACTGATAAAATTCAAAAGCCGGAAGTGACACGGCTGGCTTTTATAGAAGGCAGTATGGGCGAGGCCTTATCACTGTGCGTGGAGCTGTGTGTGAATTATCAAGCTGTGGTCCTAGATACAACATTTGCTGTATGCCGGTAATGGCATGGATGGGCCATGCATTGCCGATTGCGTTTGTGCGCTTTTACCAGATGCACAGCTACTTAGGTATCGTGACCAATTAAAAAAATCCTTTGCTTTCCCTTAGGCTTTTTCTAACTCTGTTCAGATACGCTTTGAAAATTTTGGTGTTCTTAACCGCTCAATTTACTTTCGAATCAGTTGTAAGCCGAGCGCTATTAATTTCTGCTCAAATTTAGCTCTTGGTCTGCGCAGTACTGCCACAGCAAGCAACCGCCTTATTGCAACTACAACTAATCACAATATTTTTGATATCAACGCAAGGCAGAATTTTTCGGGGGTGACAGCTAATGTTTTCTCGCGCACAGCTTCTTTATCGTAAGCATCCGTAGAAAATCAATCTAGCATTTAAAGGATTGAAATAACGGACTCCTCCAGAGGATTATTTGAAGTATGCATTAAAAAACCCACAGTATATATAATACTGATGATTTATCATTTCTTGATCGGTGTCGCTCGCACTTCGCTCACAACTGAGAGATTGTTTGCTTCCAGTTTTTAATGTGTAGTCTGAGCGCCAAGCCATGTACTGCTCTCTCGTGTACGTTGACTAAGGTACTGTGTAACCAGATTATGCATCTGCATTCTAGATGAAAGTCCATTAGGGTAAATAGGGTCAAGAACAGCTAAATTGTCTTTCGTCGCTCCGCATGTCGAGGTCAATAAATCTTATCTGCGCATGATTCCGAGTGCCTATTTCATCTATGGCCGTCTAGAAAAGAGCTCAACTTATGACCCATAAAGCAAGACCTGTCACACTTTATTTTTGTAATTAAGCCAAGCATGGTGATATGAACACACAGCTTTAAATGAGTATGAGCGCAAACATCTCGTTGTATCTATAACGTGCTGTCAAAAGTGTATTTCCTACAGCTAAAGTAGCTAAAAGGTTGTGGTCTTAGCCTCGATGCAACAGTCAATGTTAGATCGGTTGACCATATACATGCGTAGTAATAGCTTAATTTAATGGCGCAGTTACGTCGATTCTTTCATCTACACAATCAAAGCTTATCACCGCGTCGGTTAGAGCTCTCGTAATTTGCAAGTGCTGCCTCTTATCGCTTCAACTGTGAAAGAGGCAATCGTTTTGTGCTCCTCTTCGCACTCTTCCTCTGTGCGATACAGATGCAAAGTCACTTGAAATGTTTGTCGAGTTAGCAAAGTCTTAGCTTGCTCCTTTTATAAATCTGGCTGGATTGCGACTGGCAATTGAAAGCGTGCTCTGCCTTAGACACCACTTCCGCTAGCTGCAACCAAAGCACAGCCTTCTGGTTCATAGTATTTCACTCCGATTTAAAGCAAGGCCTTGTAACAAATCTGCATGGCGTTTGCTCAACTTTCATATCACCTTGCTGCCCAAGTGGTGTGCTAAAAAAATTTACGGTTACATGTATTTCTCAGTCTCGTGAAGTATCACTGAAGGATACTCATATTGTTGCATCTTGCCCGAGCCCTCTCAGCACCACAAATGCATAGCGTTGTTAAAAGCTCTGATGAAGTTTAATAAAATCTCTTAAGCAGATTATGTAACCTCACCGATAGTCGACAAAGCTGTTGCTGCTTTATGAGTTGATCTCAACGCTATCGCGATGGTCCCCTAGCCATTGCTCTCTTGTAGACTCAAAACATCATCTGCAACGTACGATTCGCAACTTGCTTTACATGCGGCTTTACTTCAAACTAGCCTATTTACCGCCCAGGCGAAGCTGTAAACTAAGTCTACAAATAGTGGTGCCAACGTTGTGATCAATTTCGCCATTGATCCTTATGTAAAAGCTGTAAACTCATAAAAGTAATCGCTTGGAAGAGCAGATATTATTGGCGTACCTTTCTTGCGTGTTTCCCACACGCATGTCATTTCTGCCTCACAGCTGGCTAGTGCTTTATATCATGCACAAGTTGAACGCGACATTTTACCACTGACATAACAGCAACGTGACAATGTCTACATCGCATGCTCCGGTCCCAAATACGACCACTAGCCCGAGACAGAAAAAATGATCCGGGTATCCCGCCACATCTGTTCCCTTCAGCCTTCAATATTGTCTTATGCTGCTGGTGGGCTTAAATTGGACTTATATGAGTGTAGAGTCGAACAAAAAAGAACGTAGTTAAACCAAAGTATCCGTAAAAAAGGAATAGAGGGAAAGATGCAGGCCGTGCTCGAGAAGGTACATGTCAAGATGCAGAAGCAGCAATAACCTAGTGCTTTTAAGCGGTCAAAGAAATCGAATTAATGACCTTTCGCTAGATAATTAAGTTGATGGTTCTGGGCAAATTATCTGGCATCTGGGTACAAATGCAAGTTGTTGCCCTGATGGTCATGGTGTGGCTCACACGGGTGTTTCCACTTCCTTGTCCAGCAAAAAGATTGCTGTAAGTACCAGCGTATCCATTGTCGAGCACTTATCTGAAATTTATTGTTGATTCAGATTAGCCTGTCAGGCAAAAAAAATCTACCAGCAATGAAGTTAGCTCGTGCACTGTAGGCGCCGCTTGATCCGTCCTGCCACCAGTAGCTGCCGCGCAGTTAGTTCGCAGTGCTGCGTACTCACCGCAATAGTTCAAAAGAAAAGAATGGTGTTCGATTGTTTCTGAATTTCTGCTAATAAAGATCGAGCTCATGGTACAGTTAGCGTCGTATGTTTGCTACAGGGTATTGCCGAGGCAAGTATATACATAAGGTCTAATACGGGCTGAGCTATGAAATAAGCTCTTTTTATAATTTTAATTGACACTGATATGTTTAAAAAGGTTGAGTGAACAGACTGACGCACACCATAGTTTCCCTTCCAGCTGTGCAAGACTATTCAAGCGTCACCCGCGCAACACAGCGCAAATTAACGAGTGTCCCTCACTCTCGCTACGATCATAAGAAGTATGACTAACTTGGATTTCTTAGCTTTTGGACGGAAGCCCTTGGAGTATGATTTAGTGGTTTTCATTTAAATTTCGGACTTATTGTAATGCCTCGAGAAGTGCGCTTTATGCAGTATAAATTACTACATATTTGCGGTGACTATTGCAAAGCATAAAATTTTTGGTTAGTGTGCCGACTGTTTACCCAACAATGTATTGCAACGCGTGTAGCGGAGCTTTAGACGTATGCAAACATTTCAGCCTATTATTGTCCTCTTTTTGGCTGACAGCACAAATTCAGTAAGTTAACCTATGTCGACCATGGCATATGTCACATTCTATGCGTCTTCACCCATTTGTATATTTCTGTCATGTATTAGCGTCATGTCTGTTGCCGATAGCACCCATCTTAGCTAAGATGCCAAGGGCTATTCACAGCTTAAAAATTGACAAAACCGTTAAGTCTATATGCATGCACCTCATATTCCTTTTTCTGGATGCTAACGATCTTACATTGTCACAAGGATAACTCTCGCGGAATTGGTTCTCCGTGCCAGTGCCACTTGCCACTTCTTTCGCAAATCTCAAGTTGGCATCCGCTGCGTCTTTTGTTGCCGCTGCATTTTTTTGTCTGGAAATTGTAGATATACGATACACCTTCATCACTAAATCGAATCGAATTAATTCTTCATGTCCTTAGCAAACCCATCGAGAACTCACATTCTAGGTTATTGGTCGGAAGTCCATTGAGCGTTGGTCTAGTTGTTTGTTTCGCTAAGTCTTTTTTGGTAACCTCATTGAAAACATCAGTTTAGCGTATATCTGCAATGCTGTTTGACAAAACGCTACTGCCTTAAATTTAAAAACACACATATTTAGGCAGGTTAATATGTACTGGAAGACACTAATGATCACTGACACTCGTGACATTAGGACCTACCTTGATTTTAATCGACCAAGGAAAAATGCAGGAATCAAGCGCTCTTCGAATTAATTACTGAGCGCTCTTTACATAGGTCAGGCAGTAAGACAATTTTTGTCATTTAAAGAATAATTATTTGCACGTACTTTCCATACATCAACTGTTATTCGGTCATCTGGATGTGGGCCTTACTCGGAAAGCACCTCCGTTAATTGACCCAGCAGCCCATCTGGACGGACATCAATTATGCGGTATTTGTCGGGTTTCCGCGTGGTGCTCTGGGTTGACGCGAGAAGACACGCACCATCTAGTCCAGTTGATATTTAGATTTTTCACGAAGGCACATCGCGTCGATAATAACATTCTTTCTCTAGAAATAGATATGATACCGATTTTAGGAAAACGTAATGTCAGCAAGTTCATGTGCACAGTTCTCAGGGGCGGTTAACAACCCGGCTTTTATCAGGTTGACTTGCATCATCTCACCTTGTTTACTTCGAGGTCGGATCCCTGTATCAAATTTTATACTACATCCATTGTCGAAGGAGGCGGTGAAGGGTCTCTCTTGACCAAAAACTGAGAGAGCTTGTGCTTCCGCTTCGAGACCTCTGAAGAAACAATTCGCTTCCTTTCATTTAGTAGCGGTACATTGCGGCGATATGTGGGCGACAGCACCCAATGCTTACATTTCGCCAACTGTATTTAGTAGTCGTTTTCGTCCTTCCTCTTCTCAAAACGCTTTGATTTCTGAGGTCGTGACCTGTTCGCACGCTAACCTGATTCTGTAGGCACCATCATAAACAACTCGTCCGATATACTATTCGATTTACCCGAGGAATGGGCAAACCGGATGTTGGAGGCAACTTCGATGGCCTCCTGGAGAGTACTCAAGCAGATTTCCTTGATCATCTTTGAGGTTCTTTCCCGTAGTCAATTCTGGTAAAAGAAACGTCTTTCCAATTAAATGATTTCCAACTTATTTTCTATGGTAATCCTTTCTAAGACTATCAAGCCTGAGCTCCGATTTCACTCCAAGATATACATTAACGATTGCTTCTCACACAATTACAACCCTGATGTAGCTAAGTTTGATCGCTATACACCTGATTTGTTCAAATATGAATTGTCAGGTGATTCTATTGAGTAAATGCTAATTTTGTATTCTTCCTACGAAAGGGTAAATGGTTGGTTTACGATTGTCGTACGGGATCACATCGCTCTACAAGGTACAGACAGAGGGTTTGGACTATCAATAGAAACCAAGTCTATTATCACCTCGACTCTGTATAAAACAGTGCGTAACTACTGCTATGACGAACGTCTAATACTTAGGTTGTTATCACGACTGAAAGACTTTGTATCTAATCAGGGCACCACTGAGGGAATTTTAATGTTAGAAGGCAGAGAGATTGATTTCCAAGATAGTTCTCAAAACAGTAAAAGATTATTATGGGAGTCAGACCGGTATTCAGCATTTCAGGAGCAAGAAGAGAGATTAAATCGTTTTAAACCAGCTTCGCGGAACCCCAACTCGTGGCAAATTGATCTTGCATTTAATAGAAAAGACCAATTTTGACTGCTACAACATCATCTCAAGGCTGGTCAACTTTGTTAGACAAAGACATGAATAACAAAAGGGTGTATAATTTGCGCAATGACTACAAAGGGTACAATTTTGTTGATAAGTAGTCATTTCATTACGATTAAGTGAGTGGAACTTGCAAGTGACCCACTTTACTCTACTATTCTTACCTATTGCAAAAGGAACGATCGTTCAATTTCACGGGGATTGATCGATCACGCAGGTATGCTCCACGTGACAAACTCTTCAGGACTGATTTCCGAATTTGCCTCCATATAGTTGAAAACTAAAAAAGTGATATGGCAGTGAGTTCATGAACTTACAGGTCCGAGAGCTATTTACATCTTAGACAATTGACCACTACAACTATAAGCCAGGCGGTCATGGAAGTATGAAAAGATTGAACGATTCAACGGAACGTTGGAATCAAGACTCAAATGCCTTTCAAATGAAATATGCACAAGCTTATTGCTGATGTTAGCAAAAACTACAATAATTAGATTCATCGTTCGATTGGTATGACACAATGAGGCAAAGGCAAAGAAACGAACGCCGATCTAAGTCATAATCAGATAGGAGCCGAATGAATTGAGAAGGAGTCTGACGTCGGATCAAGCGATTTTACCAACTAAAAGCAGTTGTTTGATAAAGAAGCATCTCGATAGTGCAAGGCAGCTTTTAAAATCATTCGAACTGATGGATACCAAGTTCAAATCCGTTTAAGAATTGGCTATACCATGCTGAAAGATCAAGCACCAAGATTAGAATAATGGTAAGTACAAGATTACAAAAGGTTGCCTTCCCGCACGAACGTAACTTTTCGTGATTAGTTTGTGTGTTTGCATGCTAGTTTTGTAAAATTATCCGGAACTCCTTCAGTTGTAATATTGTTTAAGGCTTTTGCAACTTTGTAAATCCCTTTCCCGAATTAACTTGTAGATAAGTTACCCACTTGGCGTTGCTGGATCAAATTGCAATAATACTAAACTGTTTCGTCCGTCTTCGTTGCATGGGAAAACACAAGACTCGTGAACCCACAAACCCATTAAGTAACATCGCTGATTTCTTAACAAGCCGTAATAAGGATCTCGACAAAATAATCAATGATAAAATAGCTGCAGCTTGTTCAATTATCCGAAGCAAAATTCCGGATTTTAAGAAATCGAAGACCAAGGATTTAATGCGCTTAAACACAAAAAATCTAAATCGCAGTTTCCAGCAAACCCAAGAGCTTTAAGAAGCTTGATTAGACCAATCTACTCATTCATGCAAAGAGCGTAGACTGTAAAGCAAAATTTGTTTACTATCGTTTCGATTCTTGAGATTTTTTCAAGGCCTGGTAGATTATACAAAGAGCTCTGAGAAGTTCAGCAAGAATGGCCAACTAAAGAGGCCGTACGGCTGAGCGCTCATTTCCAAAATCAGTAAGTCGTCAACAGAGTTGAAACAGTGCTCTTGACGACAATAATTTCTTACGGCTGACGTCGCTCTCAAGATCACGAGCGCCGACTCCACAAGATTTGGCAAGTGCCAATTAATAAGCGAATCCAACTGCTCAGGCAAATGTACCTTTTTGAAGCGACAGGACAAGACACACTGTCCATGCGACAACTACTGTTGTATCCCACTCAGCAGCAACAGCAATACCAAGTCCTGCTTCACGCTCATTTCTAATTCCAGAAGCAACAGGCTTATAAGCGCTTCAAGTTTCTCGTCAAATTGAGAAGCGAACAGAAGCAAAAAGATTTTCCCGTTTATGGAGGAATATTTGGCGAAGATATAGAAATATGGAAATTTTCAACGGGACACTACGCCAATTAGCTCCACTTGATGATAGTGTCGTCCGGCTTTGAAGTGCTCATCTCAGGTGATTTAGACGCATCAGTACGAAGTTGGTACCGTACCTCTATCGCCGACTGCGAGCGCATGAACATGCACAGGACATGGTTTATTTAAAACTCAATTGCGCAAGCGCTTCGGCCTAGAAGTTTCGAGTATGAAATTCGAGATTGGATGGTTCAAACATAGGGAAACAATTTACGAGTACGTCTTAAATTCCAGAACTTGATGTCCCGAGGTGTCTTGCTTGGTAGTTTGTTGCGGAAATCTTTGTCCACTAATCATAAAGTGCTTCATAGGCCGAATTATCCTCTCGCGATTTACCTTCTTAATTCTTGAAGTGCTCAGTCTTTTCAGAATCATGCGAGTTGACGACGAGACAGCTTCAATTTCTTTGTCGTGACGCAACGTATTAAAAAATGGTGAAAAGAATTTAGCTGCGTCATTCCCCGTCAGCCATGTCGGACTTGTTGTCGATAGTAATAAAAATCTCGCGGATTTGATTGATTCGAGTCTTGCGTTGTCAAACCCATCACGGGGCACAGACCGCTAACTTCCTCTCTCCTATGTTTCAGTCTTAAAATCAGGACTTATTACTTGAACTTCCTATGTTTGCCTAAATTGAAGGTTGTTTAAAATTATTAACGACCCGTCGTGGGTAGGAATCCTACGATTACTATCTCGCATAAAACTTCGTACTTATTTGCATCAAGGACATATTTTTTTGTTGGCTTCTCGGTACCAGCACTGTCTTATGATTGCACCACATGACTTATACACGCAGCATATGTAGCAAACACTGTGTTTCTGTTACCCTGTCACGCATTCGCAAAAAGCTTTAGATTCAGCCTCCCTCTTAAAGCGCGCAGCCTTTTCATTCCCGGCTCCTCATCCTAAAGCCAATACAGAAATGGGTTCGGCCTACTCCAGCCGCCATATGGCCACCCGCACCACTGACAAGGATTAGCAAAAAAAAATTCTCCTAATATTGAATGTATCATCATGTGCCTTCAAAAGCATATTGTACTTCAAGCTTACGTCTTTCAGATCAAGGACTTGCGAAAAAAATGTCAAATGCATTCTTCATTAAAGCAGTTCGTCTGCCCCCTCATAGTAATGTTATTGCGATAGCTGTCGATTGATTAGTTACCCAACCCGGAAATCTTTGCCTGCCACGATTTATCGTCTTAAAAAAATTGGATTTATGTTCGTTCCTATGCCTGACAAATCCGGTTATTTATCCCTGCTAATATGGGCCAACTCATAATCTGGCCTGTGTGGAAGCGTACCAACAATCACGTTAACATTGTCATGCTTGCAATTAACGGGTAAAAACACTTAACAAAGAGTTACGACCATATGCCATTTTATCAAGTAAGAGAGGCAAATCTATTGCCGTGCATGGTCTGATAAGCTTGGAGTTAGGAAGACAAACTAGTTTTATATCAAGGCTGACTTTAAAAATAAGTAAGTTCTTGAAATGATTGAAAAGGTATTGACAGATAGCCTAAATTGCCGGTGCTTGAGAGAAATGACATGCTCGTGATTGTGAATGTCGAGCTGCAACACGCGACTAACGACATAGTCTGAAGCGTCACAAAAGATGCTTAACAGCGTTAATTCGTCAATTGAAGCCAGGTGCCTACTTAAATGTTTTTCCTGACGCTAACAAGACCAATTTGGGTGATGGGAAATTACGGTTTGATTCCGGAGAGGTGCTGTCATTATCAAAACTACTCAATGTTTTTTCCCTTTGAGTTAATTAGAGGTTTTGATAGACCCACATACACTCTGGCTAGGACGAACCGTGTACCCAATCTCTTTTGGAAACGTGGCCTAGGTCGAAACGAGACGGCTTTCACTTTCTTTGGGCCTGCTCATCAATACGTGAAGCAGCTGAGGGCTTTCATCTCCTCTGTCTCAAAAATTGACCTTAAATACTTTTCTCAAGTAAATGATAATAAAAGCCAAAACAATATCTTTCAAAGCGGCTATAAACAAATATATTGTCAGAGTGTGTCTAAAGATTTTGAAAAAAGTAACGCGCAAAGGACTCGATAGCCCTCATGACAACACAAACCACTCTGATACCATGCCTCTGGACATGGTTAGCTGCTTAAGGGGCTCCTCATACGGATTTATTTTATTTAGCAGCAAGATTTAATCCACAGTACAGCGTACATACGGACAAATTGTTAAGCAAATCGGCCTTTCTTCGATGAATGTTTAAGCAGGCACTCAGAAAAAAAAGATTAGACTGGTCGCTCGAAAGCTCAGAAAGTCGATACGGGTGCAGAAATTTTATGCACTCGACAATGCCATTATTTACCATCTTGCCGAAAAGGGCATCAATAAGCTCACATTACTTGGACACTGTCTGGTAACACAGTTTCTTGTGTCTGGCATGTGATAAAACTCATAGCTTTATATCTGTCCGGTGAGAGCTATAAAGATTTCAGCACGTTAAACTTTTGATAATGAGCATCGGACGTCTAGGACTCTTCAGGATTTCGAGCCGAGATGCTGCTTGCGCTATGTCAAGACTTATACAAGACATTATTGTCTAAAAGAAGGCTGTATGTATATCATCAATATGTATTTCATCCTTAGGATGACCACCTCTGAGTTGTTTTCGTCTATCGATTTCGCAAGAAGCTGGGTAGAGGCATGTTCTTATAGTCTCGGTAATGCTGTCATGCCTTCAATTATAGCGCACCTGTCGAGAAATGACGGCCAATATAACGGTCAAATAGTCGTTTAGATTAGGTCTTCCTGCCAATAACCAAATTACTCGAGTCATCAAAATAGCAATTTTGTGTCGCATTCTCGTTCTTTTCCGGCGAAGTTATGCTACTTTTCTTCGCATCTCAACTGTGGGCCTGAAATACTTACTGCACTGTAACCATTGCGACCCACTGTTTCTTACGAAGCCGCTGACAAACTTTTCAACCCGCACTTGGTGGAGCTATGTATCACACAGTTTTAGCGCTATCACGAGCGCTTTTGGCAGCCGATGCTGCCAGCGGAAGTTGGTTGCCCGCCAAAAATACTTATAATTAATTTTTAAGGCGTCATCACATCTAGGTCATCAGTATTTATAGTACCTTGCCCAACCTTCCAATTAAAAGAGCCGTACACCTAATGTATGTAAAACTTCCACACACCAAACTGAGATTGGGCGGATAGCATTTATGGTCTTGCCTTGCCAATTGATCCAGGGCTTGTGTCGTTTGAGCCATGGCATGTCCAGAAGCAAGTCATAATTGCCTATGTCAATAACGCTGTGCTGTTGATTACTCACGTATCGCAGCCAAGACTTTAATCAATTGCTTTGGCTAACCCGGCGCGCAAAATTTTGCGACACGTTAGATTTATTGATTACTTAAGACGTCATTTAATTCCTTGTTCAATTGCATGTACAAGTAGCAGTCCTCCGCTAGAAAGTTGTCAAGCAATCAGGGGCCACGCTACTATGACGTGAGCCGACCGCACACCCAACATAGGGAAAAATCTACTAACAGAGAGCCCCTTCCATACTACCAGGGTTCTCTTGGCTTGAGAGCTCAAATTTTACCAGATACCCTCAATTTTTTGGGTGGGGTGAAGGTTTATTTTGTTAATACTTCGAGACAGGCCCGGCACATGCGCTTTTGCAGAGCACAGCGAAAGCAAAGATGCTGGTTTGGTCGGCAGAGCTAAAGCCTATTGACACTGGATCCTAGTCAACAGATTGGCAACATCAAGACCCCGGGTCTTAAATGTCGAGTAGCTACCCGTACAAGGGCATTTAAGAGGAGCAACTTTTTGTAGGCTGTACTCTGTACTCGCTTCAAAAGCATGTAGATTTGCATCCTCCATCATTTTTTGTCTGTATCCTGGAGAACTGCTTGCGGGAGGGGCCAACATTAGGCTTTGCATGAACGCAGTCATCAAGACTTGTTCGAATGGTAAGAGGATTCTTCGACATCATAAACTTATTACTACATGTTACAAAGTTCACGCGTGTCTTGCTTTCGGACTGAATAGTGTGGACGCTGGTAGAAGTCAAAGCACATTGGGAGAAACGTTTGTTTCTAACTCGTACTAAATGCTTAGGTAAAGTGGTTTCACGGTCAGTGCCCCTACGTAATTATATGTCATCAAGTACTATACAATAGTAAGCTTCTTGTTCAACTTCTAATAAAAAAAAATTATGGTAAGTACTCCTACCTCAGCTGTGAATAAAATCGGATAACAAATGTTATCGAAAACTATCCAAAGCTACAAAAATTTGGCCACATAAGTCATTTGTACACAAATTAGTGATCAGTGCATCGCTTCGAGGGTGCACTTGACGCGAAATGTACCCTTCCGCTGTCTTATTTCGGGGTCAAATGTAATAACACTGACATATCTCGCATTCCATAATTACGCCACATGCTACTCTCTTTGGCTTGCACGTGGCTTGAATCATTCCCACGAGAACTACTTATCGCATTGTACCTTAATACCTCGACAATCGGTATGATCGTCTTCCTGGCGAAAAGTGCACCAGAATGACGCACTCGATGTGGCAACTCGTGGACTTGCACAAAAACACCGAGTATACCCCACCCATTTACACTGACTCTCGATCTAGAAATAGTAAGGAATGTGTACCAAACAAATACTCGTCCCAGAAATTGACAATCGCCATCCACTTGATCACTACCGTTCGATAGAATTTATAAGTGACGGTTCCCCGATCGCTGCGAGCATAGCTGCAGAGGTGTGATCGTTTATAAACGACGACTTGATGCGCATGCTTTTCCCATGGGGGACATGCATAAGGGATCAGAAATGGCACCAACCATGAAAGATGCAGAAAAAATAATCGCTGATTTTTCACGTTTGTCGTTGTCAAGCTACAGCGTGACCTTACCTCGCCGCTACAACTTCTTTTGATTGTCTTAATTTTCTTCAATTTTGCAGGTATTGTGGTCTATTTAAAACGTTAGAAAGGTACGGTTTATGCCAAGTAATTCGATCGACCATCACGTACTGTACCACCTGTTTAGTTACCAACGCGGTTAGGCGCTAAAGCATCACAGTGGTAGGAAATGGGCTATTTACCTGAGGACGCATAAAAGATGGCATCTGGTAGCTTAATATAGTACACCTATGCTGATAACGGGGTGTAATTTGTCTCGCTTGAACGGGATAACAGATGGAGATCACAAATTAGTTACCTTCAAAAGCACCGTCGTCCTCCGCAATGACTGTATAGTAAAGCGACATGATCATTAAGATTCAAACAAGAGCTGCCTCGACATCCCCAGTTGGTTATCTAAGTCATCTTTTTGAAAAGAATAAAAGCCTCGCGGTTCCAAAGCTCTAAAATTGATAAATGAAACGGGTAGTCATTAGGTGACGAAGCAGATAAATGTTTGACCGCAGTGCCGCATTTAAAAGTGTGAACGGTATGATGTTCTTGCCTTATAAAGACAGCAACATGAAAAGGTCCCACACAGCCTCTCAACATGACAAGACCCTCTAGCATCGGCGACACCTGTATAAACAGATACAATCTACTTA
>RCHQ01000402.1:0-25119 GCA_003676415.1 Plasmopara muralis
GGCAAACAACGCGGGCTACCACGCACGTACAAAGCACGTGGACATCAGACATCACTTTATTCGGGAGAACGTTCAGCATGGATTACTCAAGATTGGCTACATTGATACGAAGAGTCAGCTTGCAGATATGCTAACCAAGGCGCTTGGAACTAAGATGCTCAAGTTTCTGCGAGAGGCAACCGGCATCAAGACCAAGTCAGCGACAAAGCATACTCAACATTAGCGGTGAGTAAGAGTGTTAAAATTACACCGCTGAATGTTTGTTGAACAGGCGGATGGCGACACAGTATTTACAAGTAGTAATTACATATGGTAGCCGTTCATTGGTCTATATAAATATATTCACTTCGGTATTATCCATCTTCTCAACAGAAGGTCAAAGGCTTGAGCTCACGGTTTACTAAGCAGCCTAATTTTACGGGAGCCCCGCTGCTGTTTCTACGTTCATGTGAAAAAAATGGTCCGTGTGGCGAGTTCTTTTTTCATTTTGAAGGAGTTGCTTGATAAACCGATGGTTTGTAGTCTTTTTTTTTAATAGTCGGAGCATTTGAAGCAAAAAGTTGATTCCGATCGCGATATTGGTGACGTTGGACACGTGCTGAATTATTAAAGGGGATTTTTTTCCCTCCTGAAATACCGGTTTTCTATTTCTATTTCTATTCCTCTTCCAAATCCTAATCATGCATGTTCTTATGGTAGTCAGCAGCTAGGTGACCAGCTTGTAATAGAAACTCAGTGCGTTGCACCTCGGTTGGTACACCGATAATATGTGGCACGGGCCAAGCGATAAGATGACAATACTAAGAACTAAGGAGCTAAAAGAAAAATCTAAGGTCCACAAGCTAATGTATGTATCAAATGCCTATGGCTCTGGATTCGACAAATTGAAAGCGACGTTGCGAGACGAAAGCTTAGTGCGCATGCGCAAAATGTGTCGTGTAATGAAGACTTTTGGCGGAACTGATACTCGATACGAGGAGCTACTTCGATAAGGAAGAGAGGCGAGGCGAGCAAATCGATATGAGCCAGCTATCGGAGTGCACGACGGCATGTATTTGCTTTTCCCAGACCACAATAAAAATGAGGATAGTCTGACCAAAGACGGCAATGACCTTCTTCGTGAAGATGTGTGAGACAGAGCGAGAGTTGTGCCACGGCTGTCTTTACTGACGCTAGGCAGACTTTGTTTGAGACTTCTCGTGACAAGAAGCACGTGACGCTGGACGCTTTGCTCAGCGAGTTGAAAATGCGACGCAGCACTAGATTTACATCTCGATAATGAAGCAGACCCTCGCTTAGAATTTTAAAAGACATGGCCTTCACGTACGGCAACCGCTTTGAGAACTACAAAACAATCGACGTTCATCAAATACGCTGCAGTAACGTGCAGAAAGACGAGCACGATTCTACTGAGATGAGACCTGGATGAGGTTTATCTTGATAAAGGAGGCGGTATAGAATGCGCTAGATAGTGTAACACGTAGGGAACGAGAAGGGTTTTGTGCTCGGTGCCGACCTGATGTTTCGTAGTTAGGATCAGAGTCAGAGACGGAAGCGTAATTGGTTTTAAATTGGCTTAAAGCAAGTCTTCCCTGCACTCTCACCTCGCTCTGTGCTTGTGATAAACCATGCAACGTATCACACACTTCTGACGGAAGAGTCCAAGCCAGCAAGCTCCACACTTCAAAATACAAGCTGATAAACCGATTAAGAACACCGCGGACGAAACGTTGAACGTGAGATTCGAAGATAACATGGAGGTGAAAATTGCTGAGATTACTGAGATATGCGAACAGAATATCCAGTAGTTTAGACGCAGGTGTTCGCAAAGCAGTTAGATTGTGATGCACTCTCCATACTGGTCTTCTATCCTAAGCTCAATTTTATCATATAGTGCGGGCTGCCGTCAAAATGAAGTTTGCCAAAAAAACGCAACAACTTTACTAGCAGAGACGGAACGTGCCACAAGCCAACACTTTAGCCAAGTTGATGTCTTACACCTACAATGAGCTAAAAATCCAGCCGACGCAAGCTATTTCACCACCAGCTAAAGTAATCATATGCAGAGTTGAAAACTTTGCTGGCTGAATGGCCAGCAACTGTCTCCCAGGGAGAGTGAAGGTCATCAATTTTTGAAAGTGAATAAGTACAGGAGTAGGCCGGACGGTGCTATTCAGTGTACATCCAGTCTCTCTGAGGAGGTGGTTGTGGATGTCTTGCTTAATTTTCAGGTGACACGTGAAGGTGAGGCGAATTTATTAAGCTGCCCGGTCCTCATTGATGTCATCTATGCTGAGGTAGAGCAAGAAGGCGCATGGTCATCCGTCATTTCTTTACCTGTTGTGACTTTATCACTTCAGCTTAGTTGTTCTCTGTATCAAGCGCACCAAGATTAAGAAAGTCAGAATCTCACGTAAACCAGTCATATTTCTTTTCTATAAGAAAACATCGACACCCAGTCGACACAAGGTCGCCTGCTGAGAAAAAGCTAAACCTTGTCGGGTCTCAGGGCAAAATCAAAGGAAGACAGAGTTAAGTCTCGAAGTGATCTATGCTCTCTAGCACTGACAATGCGTTCAAACATGACTTGCCAGACCTTGAGGCAATTTTTGAAAGTTGATCTATCCTCGTGAACTAAGAGTGTCGGGAAATGACGCTAGACGCTCAACGGTCGAAGGAAGTCAGTCAAACGCGTAGAATTAATGAACACAGCAATCTGAATTACAGGAGCAGTACCTGCTGCTTCTGCGAAATTTTATTTAGAAAATCAAACTTAGCAGAGAATGATGTACAAGCGGATCGCTCGTTATCTGGGCGTTTTCCAACATTAATGATTGACATTCTGTAAGAACAAGCTCAGGATCCTTAAGTTTGTGCAGGTAACAATGGTTTTGGCAAAGTGTCTCTTAGACTTTACCAATAAGGAGCATAGACTTTATACCTGCCAAATCCACAGTGTACCGCTGAGTCGTCGCCATGTTCAAGTTATTTTAATCTTAGCCGACGGCGCCATACGACCACTTACATTAAGTCAAAGAACGCTTGGTTTAGGCGCCGATAGTGGACTTGCTACATTTGAAGGATTTGTAAGTGTTGTCTGTGATCTGCCGTTGGGACCGCACCGCTGCAAACAGACGAGATTGAATGATAGCGATCGAGCCTTGATAGCCTTAAGCTAGTGAAAAGACTATCATTTTCACGACTAAGTGGTACTTGCGATGGACCATTGTTATGCTAACCTTTTAGGCTTTCATCCACGTACTGCGACACAATTACTTTACCTTTCGCAGAGAATGATCTGGTGGCTCTTTTTGTATGCTAACATGAAGTATAGGCTATAAAAGTAGCTGACGCAATATCGCGATTTTTTAATGAGCTAGCTCTATCTATGTGACATGATCTGAACAATTTTGTTCTATGTCATGCGATCCTGCATCAGTTCTCGACAAAAGCTTGGCTGTTGCACTACACCACCTATCTCCGTATGGCTGGCCTCTCATACGTAGGATTTATGACACTGTTTGTTTTATAAGGCTCACGACATATTGCTTAGCAGTCATCTCGGTCAAGAGAAGGCGTAAAGCTTGGTGGGCTCCATCACCGGCTTGAGCTAAGCTGGTGGTCCTTCACATGCAACGTGCTTCGGCCGGCTTGACCCTCGCCAAATTCTCGACATCATTGGCAAGCTTGCCAATGCCATCACGCTACTAGCAGTCCAATTAAAATACACTCTGTCAGCGACATGAATTATTTGTTCTTGAGCCCGTGTTGCGATTTAATATTTATCGTATACGTTTCAGCATTAGAGCTGCACAGGATCTGAGAAGCAGCGGTCTTTGCTTTCCAACTGAGCAAAATTTCTCATTCGGCGACTGCCTATAATACTCGACGGTGTAAAACACAGTGATGCGTCTAAATCGCGTCCTTGTAGACTCCCGAAAGTCAAGTGTGTCGGACCGAGACGCTAGCTGCACAGCCCGAAGGTGCTTGACACCAGTTTAGACATGTTCCATAGTAGACCACCCGCAGACCGATTATCAGACAAAGTAGCTGAATCTTGATGTCGAAGAAATTTTGTTAGTGTGCACGTGGATACACCACGGCATAGAAGCAGTATGCTTCAACTGTTTACCCATATTGAACAATGCCGTTTAGACCCCAGAAGGCTACACGCTGCTTTACGTAAACGGTTTAATTAACCTATACGCTCTAATAACGTCAGCAGACGGTGATTATAAATTAAATGTAGAAAAAAGACGGAGACGAAGCTATTAGTAGCCCTTACACGCCAGACTCGATAACAAAGGCTTCGCTTAACCCATATATATAATGGAGATATATTTAACAAAAAAGAAGATAAAATATATTAAATTCGGGATTAAAGCTTCGAAAATCGATTACATTTGTAGCAAAAAACGATTGTTTTACTCAAATCCGAAAAGGATCTAGTATAGTTAAAGACAGAAGCGTTGGAGCGGGTTATATGCAGGTCTAGCCACAGATGACCAAAATTTCATTTTAAGCACGGAGTACCACAACCTTTGTCTAAGCCAAACAACTTGCTCGCCGAGGAAGGTGCCTACATGTTTGGGGCTCGAAAAGAGATCGGACAAGACTAAAGAGTTTCGAAAATTTGGCAACCCTGTGCGTGTCTCGCCAAAGCAAGTTAAAGAGCATTTGGCCATTGTCTAAGTTGTGTCCGGCGAACGCCGGTCGCGAGTATCATCAAAGCGAAAAGCACTAAGTGTGTCACTTGACGCTTTGACATCCTTCTCTTCCACCCTTATCACATCGAGAAAGTTTTGCTTGACAGTGTCACCAGAAATATTTTTAGTATCTGTAAACGAAGAAACATCCTCTTAGAGTCCTCGGGAGCTTAAATAGTCACTTCGACAAGACTGCTTGGATTTTGTATACGCTTTCGGTCATATTGATTAGCGTAATTAGCAAAACAATTTCTGTTATCCTTAAGCAAAATGAATTGGCGCCACAAGGAGATCCGATCTCGTAACCACTGGTGACCGCAGCGAACTTTGTTCTTGCGGGAGAATGTTGGTGCGGAGTATAGGCTACAGGGCAATGGTCCGTCGGTGGTTGATGACAAATCTTAAGTCTAGATGAAGATTTCGCCTCACTTGCACATTGACTTCGCTGAAGTTGTTGCGATGTGTTAGACAAAAGCACAGCTTCTTGTGCCTTTAATCCTAGCGCTAGACACACATTTCATATGTCCTCCGACAAATATTTAAGGTAATACGATCACGGGTACTGCTCGTGTTACCGGTAGTAGACCTCCGCTTTTTCGAGCCGTCGGACGAGCACAGCATTCTTCATAAAGAAATGTCGGCTAAACTGACAACCTGGCTCTGATCGATGTGCGTGCATCATGCGAAGCTCTTATTGAGACCGGAGTCAGGCATTAATGGGACCCGACGTAGTCCCTTCGGCGATCACAGACTCTTCCTTGGACACGAGCTCTAAGTTTGGCTGTGGATCTAGAATTAAGCGAAATTTACTTCGTTGTGACTACATTTCGTGCCTATGCACCTCATCGAGATTAGATGTGAGCCTTGGCTCTTCAGGCCTAATCAGTTTCAGCATGAAGTGCATGAGGCGTGTAGCGAGGAATTGGCTGTTTGCGAGCACGCGCTGTGCGATGTACGAGCTTGCTAGTGTGTGTTTTAGGTAACCGAAGAGTATGCAAAGTACCTGTCTTTTTTACTACTCGAATCGGTGGTCCAAACCGCACACTCACAAGCACTTAAGCTTCGTTGGTAGGACAGCTCACTCATTTTCATTCTCTGATATCAGAAAAACGAGTCGGGGTCGATCCGAAGATTGAAGCCTGGCCTGTTTATAACAGTGGATGACCGATTCGTGCGGCGTGAATGTGCTTAAGAGACTGATCGTCATCCTATAGCATTTAGCGTGCGTACGCTGTTGCATTTATAACTATGAGCCAGGGTCATGCTGTCGGCTTGAATCCACAACGTTGCAACGACAAGACAAGGTCGTCAGGCTTATTGCTCTGTGTTTCGTAATGAATTTATATCGATACCAATATAGTGCGAGCTTTTAAATAGCGGCACAAGTCGCAACGGCAATGTGTAAAAGACCAAAATGAAGTATAATTAAAAAAGGCTCTTAGCTGCGTAAGTACTTAGAAGGTTATTAGAGTTCATGGAAAAGACTGCAAGGGATCGTGTACTTTTTCAAAGACACATGTAAATTACCATCTACGTCATAGGTACCATTGCGTTCGTAAAGGAAATCAAGGATTAGTTTAATCGTCAAGTTCAAATAGCTGATCTCGGCGGAATCATTTGTTTTTAAAGCGGCAAATAGAAAGTAAACGCGTTGTCCTTGTGCAGTATTCAACTAGCTTGGTATGCTCAGTGTAGACCGCTAACGTCACGTCAAGATTCCTCTCGAAACCGTAATGAGTGCGATCGGCACACAGCTAAAGCTGGAAAGCGTAAAATGAATAGAGATTCATACAAAGAGGCAAAAATAAGCCTTATGTACCTAATGATTCGGATCTTGCAAGTAGAACTCGTTAAAAGCCTTGCTATCTGGCCTATATCACCAATTGCGATCTCAAGTGCATGAATTTGACACGGAATTTGAAATCACGCTTATTACACGAACCGTGATCAATGCAAGATCTGGCCTTGCAAATAGTGCCCACAGCTATGCAGACTATGCAAACAATGCTGATCTGGGTCGGATTTTGTTAGGTACCTATTTGGCTCCTCATCTAATTTTTAAAAAGTTCACCCTGGCAATCTCAAGCACGTGGTCTCGCATCGACTAATTTTACTGATGAGGTAGAATACGTGGCTCTAGCACTGAAAATGTCATCTTTCAAGCGATGCTTGTGCTCAATATATTCCTGTAAAATTGGAGAGCTAGCGGATATTCTGACAAACGGTGGAGCATTTTTGTAGACTAGTGTGAGCTCCCAAAAGCTTCAAAAACAGTGACTCTTTACTTGTCTAGGGTCACTGGTGGTAAGTTCTCGAGACAACTTACCACCATACATCAAATAAAAGATTGTGGAATATGTGATGCACAAGCTAATTAAAGAATTCATTAAATTGTTTGCTAAAAGTTATGAACAAATCAAAGATTATTAAATCTAATTTACAAGTATTGTTCAAGTATAGTAGTAACTTTAAAGCGCACTTACTTTAGTGCACAACACACGTCCATCGTATCTATTATGTCAGCGACGCTTCGCCATAAATCGTATCGTAGCTCAAATGGACCCGGACGTCGGTGACACTCGGCGCAATTACTTGTCCGGTCTTCTTCGCAGTCTCTGGGCTCCACGCAACACTCGTTTGTGCGAAGACAGAGCCTCACAGCAAGCACTGACCCAGTTCCTCGATAATTTGCAGTGCAATGTACTGTACGCACGTCTGACAAGTGCGAGTGACGAAATCCGTTTAATCCATGCTCTTCAAGGCGAAGAAAGCGGTACCAATGACGAGACAGCAGCATTTTTGAAGCTTCACAAAGCAATGCCATTGACACCTGAGAACATGAGTACAAGTGTCCACCTCACGTCAGCATTGCAGACGCCACTCCAGAGTCTGTACCAGAGTGTGCACCAAGTGTACGCCCCTCTATTACTACGTGACGACAATCGTACCAATATATTGTCCCAAAAACTTAAGGACATTTTGCTTGAGTTGGATACCGGTTTAGCAGGTACCTGTCTGGTACAAGGAGGTCGTGCCACATTGAGCAAAAATGTACCACGTGACGGCACAAATGACGGTCTGATGGGCATTGCAACTCTTTCGGACGAGTTTGCATACTGGGAAGCACTGCAGCATGATACGACACAAGCTCGACGCGCAAAGAAATTCAGTGCTGTCTTTGAAATGGTACATCAGCGATTTACAGCTCCATTACCAGAGTTGAGCTTTGACGAAATGAACGATCTGTTGGATGACGCTTTAAACGTTGCGGATGATCTTTGGCGTCTCGAACTGCCACACGATCAACGGTACCCGCAGCAAAGAATGGATCATTTTCTTGGGCTCGTAACGAATGCTATCAATTCGTTTATCCTTGCCAAAGCACAGCATAATCCAACGAACGAGACGGTGTGGCAAGCCCCGTTCCATGATGTTCACCAATTGCTGCAACAGAGCATTACTCTTTGTGAGAAATGGCGCAATAATATCGAGTCTTTGACTGGCACACTCTGGCCTGCACAGAGTGAACACAAGTGGCAAGGCTCTCGTTCGTCGCAAGCAGACCGTGTCCACTTGCTCACTGCTCGTTTAGAGCAGATTTTACGTGTACGTACAACGTACGAAGAGCTTCAAGCTTTGTTACCGTCAACACGAGGCGAAAAGGAGACCAAGGAGCTTGCAAGCTCGTGTTTTCGCCCTTTTCAACAGCTCTGTCCACTCTATTACAATGCGTACACGGAACCGGCATGGCAACGCGCATTGAATGAGTTTGATCGGCTTTTGGCCCCAATGGAGACACAAGTTGCGGTCGTTTTGCGTGACCGGTTGCGTGCCGTAACGTCCAAGCCGAGCGCTGCAGCTCGTTTGCTACAACGCTACCAACACGTGTTGCAACGTCCGACGTTGGCTCAAGCACTAGCCGGTGAACGCGACGCACTTCTTGCTCAACTGTTAGTGCATGTTGATCAATTGGACCATGATTTTGAGGCTCGAAAGCAAACGCTGGGCGCTAGTACAGCAGGAGCTCGTGACTCGACGAGCGCCATGCACGTGGGCAAAACCTTGAGTAGCGACGTCAACGTCATTGTGTGGGCACACGCTTTGAACCGGCGAGTCGTGGAGATACAACGTCTTGCGCGGAATGTCTTGCTTGACTTGCCTGCGTTCGCTCGGTTTGCCCAACAATGTGAGAAAGTGGCCGCAAAAGCCAGCGGGTTGGTGCTCGACCGCGTCCGTGACTGGCAAGAAGCCGTGGCCCGTACTTTGGACGACGAAGATGATCCACATCATGGGCAATCGTTGCGACTGCAAGGTCGACTCATGCAGATTGACAAGGAAAGTGGCGATCTCGTGGTCAATTTCAGCGAGTTCCTCGTCACGCTGCTTCGTGACGTGCGTCAACTTACGGAATTATCGTTTCAACACGGCACTTCACCTGCTGAAGCGTGGGTCCCCACGCGTGTTCGTCAAGTGGCGGAAGAGGCTGAGAAATACTACCGGTTTGGAGTCACGTTGCAAAAGGTGGCCAACTTTTACAATAGTATTGAAGCCCAGATCATTGACGAGCAGAAACCCATGCTCCTCGATTCGTTGCTTGCGTTTGAAGAAGCAGTAAAACGCCCAGGCCTTGCACAGAGTCAGACTTTGAAAGCCAAGAGCCAAGATGTGACGTGGGCAAATCTCGACGAGTGCGATGAATACGTGCGTCAATTACAGACAGCCGCCGATCGACTGGCAGCTGAGAATCGACGTTTGAAACGTGCGCATGAGAGACTGGGGCACGAGTTGGTGGGTCTGATGGACGTGGACTTACTGCGTTTTCCGCAAAAGTGGAAGGAACGGTGGGACGAGATCAAACGCAACGCACAGGTCATCACGCGGAAGCAAGACGCTGCACGTAGTGCCAAGTGGTATCTGTACTGGGACCATCAAGTGTACAAGGTGTTGGAAGCAGGATACCAATTGGGGTTGGAAATGCTCAATGAAAACCTGCCCGAGATCAAGGAAATCAAGACTGAGGTGCAGTTCCCAAGTGCAACGACCGCGTTGGTGGCAAGCAGCTCCATGTTGGTGTTGAAACCTCCGGTGGAAGAACTGCGTACGACGTATTACAAGGCCATGAAGAAGTTTGTGGCGCGACCGATTAAGTTTGGTGGATTTGCGAATTCGTCCGTTTATTCGGCCATGTGCGATGCAAACGCACGGAATCTTGTCCGGGTTTATGCAACGTGTGAGAGTTTGTTTACTCGGCTCGAAGGATTGGTGAAAGAGTACGAACATTGGGGCTTTTTGGCACGCATTGGAGCCGGTGGAACGATTGACTTGGACAATATGATGGAGACGACATTGCAGGAACCAGTGGATTGGGAGATTAATTTCAAAACGATTCGTACAAAACGGAAAGAGAGTGAAAAGATCCCCGACTCGGTTCGGGTGGATTGTATCCACGTGTCGTTCGTACCGTTCAAACGTTCGTTGGACGAATACTTGCACCGATTTACCGACGCGTTGCTCTTATCTTTGCGCAAGAGCACACTTTTTCATATTCGATTGGTAGAAGACTTTGTCGATGCTTCAATGGAAAGTTTAAATAAGCGTCCACACTCGATTGATGAAATTAGTATCGCGCAATTAGAGTGGAAAGACATTGATGCCCGGAAAGGAGACATTCAAGTGCAGTTACAAAAAGCCGAGAAGAAAAAGACATTGTTACTAGCCGTGTTGGGTGGTGGGAGTAGTGCTGGAATGAGTGGAGCAAGTCTTGATACAAGTGAAGTCGAAAGTCGCCTCGCCCAGCTTCCAACACGGTGGGAAAACTTTGACATTGCGCTGGAAGCTTTTAACGACATGATTGACGATCAACGCGAAAGTCTGAAGGGGGAGATTGAGACGCACGTAGTCGACTGCAACATTGAGATTGATAAATTACGCGAGCAGTGGCGAGCAAAGCGGCCCGTCGAGATTTTGTCCTGGGACGATGAAACACTGGTCAAAGTGTACACTGCCATGCACGAATGGCGTCGACGAATGAATGAGATTAAAACGAAAAGCGCGACGTTAATTTCGAATTGCGCGGCTTTTTCAATGCCGGAACCACTTTTTGACGGGCTTGCAGTACTTGACGACGATATAACCAAGTTGGACCGGAATTGGGACACGTATCGTCAGTTTCGAGCCGAAGTACAAGCTCTCGCGGTTCAAGACTGGTTTGCGTTCTGCGTCAATATGTTTGCACTGACCGATACGGCTCAAAAGTGGGCAGATATTGTCAAGAAACAAGCCGCTCAAGCCTCGGAACGGACCCCTGTTGTCGACCAGATTGTCGACTTTCATACCAATGTCAAGCGAGCTATGCCGACGCTCAAGCTCTGTCGTGGTGAACCGTTTAAAGACGATCATTGGACGCAACTGTTTCGAAAGTTGGGATTCCCACGCAGTGTCGACAAGAACACTCTCGTCGTCCAACACTTTATCGACGCCTTTCCCGTCCTCGAGTTGCCTGCTACCCTTCAATTTGTTAAAGTGCTCCACGCTCGAGCACAAGGCGAAGTGACGATTCGGGATGCGTTACAAGAGCTTCGCGCTTGGACAGAGACAGCAGAACTCGCGCTACTCGCCCATGAACACGACGGACGGCGTGTCGCAATCATTAAAGAGTGGAAGGAATTGATTCTTGCATTAGGCGACAATCAGTCACTACTCGCTTCGTTAAAAGAGTCGCAATTTTTCAAACCTTTCGAGGTCGAAGCAAGGCAATATGAGATTAAAATGAGTACGTTGGACCAAGTGTTAAGTGATTTGAACACGATTCAACGGAAATGGGTCTTTCTAGAGCCAATTTTTGCCAAAGGAGCCTTACCTTCCGAACAGAGTCGTTTTCGTCGCGTGGACGAAGAATTTACCGATATCATGGGATCTATTGAACGCGACCCCAAGCTATTCAACCTTGCCGATGAGGTAGTATTCCCTCAATTAGTCGAACGGTTAACAACGATGGTGGATCAATTAGAACGGTGCCAGAAAGCTTTGGCCGAGTTCTTAGAGGAAAAACGGTCACGAATGCCTCGCTTTTACTTTATTGGCGACGAAGATTTGCTTGAAATCCTCGGGCAAGCTCAAACTTCGGCAGTGATTCAAAATCATTTGAAAAAACTTTATCAAGGCGTATATCGTGTAGAATTTTCAGAAAAGCAAAATCAAATTGTGGCCATGTTGAGTGCAGCCGGGGAACGCGTCGATTTGCACACGCCTGTCGCTGTGACAAGCAATGTGGAGGAATGGCTCGAGATGTTTACAGAAGAAATGCGTCGTACTATTCGCACGCTCACCGCGCAATGCGTTGACACGCGTGCACCCGACTACCACGCGTTTCCGTGTCAAGTCTTGTGTCTTACTGAACAAATTCGCTTTTGCGCCCAAGCGGAAGCAGCTATTAAAAGTGGTCGAGTGCAAGATTTGAAACGCACATTGCAAGACACGTTGCGAGAACTGACGTCGTTGGATTTAAGCACGGAAGTGCTCCTGAGTCTCAAGGTCAAAGCTTTGGTGCTGGATCTAGTCCATCATATTGACGTTTGTGACGAGCTTTTAAAGGCAAATTGCCGCTCGATCAATGAGTGGATCTGGCAAAAGCAACTTCGTTTTTATCTTGATTCGCGCCAGACGGGCAACGATTCACGAACGTGTTTGATTCGGATGAATGATGCCGAGTTTGCGTATACGTACGAGTACCAAGGCAACGCATCCAAGTTGGTGCATACACCACTCACAGACAAGTGTTATCTGACGCTTACGCAAGGCATGCACATGGGTTTTGGTGGCAATCCGTACGGTCCAGCGGGTACAGGAAAGACCGAGTCAGTGAAAGCGTTAGGCGGTCAATTTGGACGCCAAGTGTTGGTGTTTAACTGCGATGAAGGGATTGATTTTCAGTCCATGGGTCGCATTTTCATCGGGCTTGTCAAGTGTGGGGCTTGGGGCTGTTTTGACGAATTTAATCGATTGAAAGAAGATCAATTGTCGGCCATTTCGCAGCAGATTCAAGTCATTCAAGACGCAATCAAAGAGAAGACTGGGACAATTAATCTCTTAAATCGATCCGTGGACGTCGATTTCAATGCTGGGATTTTTGTGACGCTCAATCCTGCTGGCAAAGGATATGGAGGACGCTCAAAATTGCCAGATAATCTCAAAGCGCTCTTCCGTCCTGTAGCCATGGGGCGTCCGGATAATAACCTGATTGCCGAGGTAATTTTGTACTCTGAGGGATTCAGTGAAGCCAAAGATATTGCGTCCAAGGTCGTTTCGCTCTATTCCTTGTCGGGACAATTATTATCCCAGCAACAACATTACGATTGGGGCTTGCGTGCTCTAAAAGCAGTGTTAAATACGGCTGGAAAACTGTTACAAGCTGAGAAGAAGGACCGAGTGACAGGCTTTGGTAACGTTAATGGACACGAAGTAGCCAAGTCGATGGATCTGAAACCAGCAAGAATGACACCGGCTGAAGAGACGGAGGTTTTGATTAAAGCCGTACGCATCAATACGCTCTCCAAACTCACATTTGTGGATTCGACGCGTTTTTTGGCTCTGATTGGCGACGTCTTTCCAGGTGTCGAGTCGGCTGATTTGGCCGGAGGGGCTCTTGAAGACGCGATTCGAAATGTTATGACAAGCAAACCTTTTTTTCTTCAAGTGGATGACTTGCAGATTCGCAAGATGCTGCAGTTGAAAGAATCGCTGGATCAACGGATGGGTTGTGTCGTCGTCGGACCTTCAGGGAGTGGCAAATCGACCGTTTGGCGAGTATTGCAACAAGCGTTGATTCAATGTGGTCAATTGGTCAAGATTCACGTCATGAATCCAAAATCCATGTTGCGCGACCGTTTACTTGGCCACATGGACTTGGATACGAGAGAATGGGAAGACGGTGTGCTCACGGCTGCTGCGCGGCAAGTTGTCAAGGAGCCCGAGCATGTTCGTTCGTGGATCATTTGTGACGGCGATGTCGATCCCGAGTGGATCGAGTCGTTGAACTCCGTCTTAGATGATAATCATCTACTCACGCTACCGAATGGGGAGCGCATTAACTTTGGACCAAACGTGAATTTTGTCTTTGAGACGCACGATTTGCGGTTTGCGTCTCCTGCGACAATTTCGCGCATGGGAATGATCTTTCTGTCGGACGAAGACATGGCGATCGAACGGCTTGTGACAAAGTGGCTGCTAACGCTGCCATCCCCGGTCGATATAAGTACTCGAAACACACGAGACGCCTTGAAACAATGGATTGATGAATTGTTCACTCGAGGCATGGAGGAATTGCACAAGTATAAAGTGATTGTAGCAACTACGACAGTTGGTACGATCATGAACGGATTGAGTCACGTAGCGACTGCGACGACGCGATCTGAATTTGTATGTGCCATGATTCGTGGCTTGGGAGCCAACTTGGCGACAATCGCTCGTACATCGTTTGCAAAATCGCTCTTTATGATGGCCAATGAACGTCCACCGGACCTGAACGCTCCACTGGACTGTTACTGTCAAGGCTCAACCTTTTACACGTACGAGAATAAACGCGACACGTTTGGAGCAATGGATGGGAAGATGGATCGCAAAGACTTGACGATGAGTGGAATGGATGCAGTCGTACCAACTGTCAGTGTGCAGCGCGGCTTGAAGCTTATTGAACCGTGGGTTGACAAGATGGAGCCGTTCATCCTCGTGGGACCTGAAGGAAGTGGCAAGAACATGTTGATCCGGCAAGCCTTTAAAAACGTCAAGAACGTCACGGTCTCGGTTCTCCACTGCAATGCCCAGACCACAGCCGACCACGTGATTCACAAGATTGCGCAATGTTGTTCCCTCTTCTCCACTCCAAATGGGCGCGTGTATCGTCCTCGTGACGCAGAGCGTCTTGTACTTTATCTCAAGGACATTAACCTACCAAAGCCAGATCAGTACGACACGTGTATGTTGATTGCTTTCTTGCAACAATTAGTCACGTTCAATGGCTTTTACGATCAACATTTGGAATTCTTGGGTGTTGAAAAGATCCAACTCGTGGCGTCTATGAATGCTGCAACGACCGTGGGACGGCATCCACTGTCCACACGCTTTACTGCAATCGTCAAGGTTGCGTACATGGATTATCCGTCCACTGACGAGCTTGCAGTGGTCTATTCTACCTTTCTAGAAGGTGTCTTTGATCCTGCCAACACACCGCGTCTCCCGTCCACGTGGCGGGAGGCCAGTAATCGCGATCGGCTTGCAAAAAGTATGGTGGAAGTCTACGACACGGTCAAGACAAAATTTTACGTCGATGAACAGCGACACTATCTCTTTACGCCGCGAGATCTCACCAAGTGGATCTTTGCACTCACGCGGTACGATCTCGAACACGAAAATGTGCTCGATGCATTGGCTTACGAAGCAAGTCGCCTCTTTCGTGACCGGCTCGTCGACCACGACGCCAGATTTAAATTTGATGGCATTTTAAACAGCGTATGGAAGCAGCAGTGGCGGCACGCTGCCAAGCTGCAAAGCGTGTATTTTAGTTCACTCCATTGTCGATCGGTTGGAGCTGAAGCTGGTAGTGCCGTTTTGACCGCGGCGCCACTCCAGCGGATCACAAGTGACGACTTTTCGCAAGTCGTAGCGCAGGGTATGGTGCTCTTTGAACGCGAAGAGAAGGAGCTTCATATGCTGCTATTTGACGAGATTCTTGAGCACTTGGCAATTGTCGAGCGTGTCTTGTCCGAACCTGGTGGCTCACTGCTTTTAGTAGGCAACTCTGGCGTCGGTCGCCGCTCTGCAACAACATTAATCGCGTACATGCTAAACTACACCACGTTTTCACCCAGTCTCACGCGACAGTACGATGCAAACAGCTTTCGTACGGACCTTAAATCATTGCTTGTCAAGGCGGGCGTGGAGGGACAACACTATGTACTTTACTTGGAGGACCATCACTTTACGCAAGATGCCATCTTGGAACTTACAAACTCGCTGCTTAGTTCGGGGGAAGTGCCTGGACTGTACACGCACGAGGAGATTGAGCCACAGATTGCACCGCTCAAAGAACTCATGCTCGAAAGCATTGGTGCCACGGGACAAGAGCAATTTCGAACTGTCTATGACTTTTTCGTGTCTCGTGTCCGGCAGTTTGTCCATGTTGTGCTTGGAATGGACGCTCGAAACCCGAACTTTGTACTGCGTTGTGAAAGCAACCCCGCGTTCTACACACGTTGTGCGATTGTCTGGATGGGTGAGTGGACCACGAGCAGCATGGCACGTCTTCCAGAGTTGCTTTTGAATGGCTCAGAACTGGCAAACAGTTTGATGAAAACGACGCCGTTCATCACCAGTCTGTACGCGAGCTGCAAAGAATTTGGAGCCACGCCACGAGAGTTTATCTGCTTTCTGGGTACGTGGCGCACGTTGTTTGACGCGAAGTGCAAGCAAATTGTACAGGAGATTCGGCACTTGAAGAGTGGGTTGAGTAAACTGGAAGAGGCCAGTGTGACCGTGGACGAATTAAGTCGGAATGCCGTGCTGAAGAAAAAAGACTTGGGTGCTGCGCAAATTTCAGCTGACGAAGCAATGAAAGAGATTACGAACGCGTTGGATCGTGCAGCGACGAATCGTCGTGAGGTGGAAGACCTGACAAAGCAGCTTGCGAAGGCAGAGACGGCTACAAATGCTCGAAAACGCGAGATTGAGCAGGAATTGAGTGAAATCACGCCGATTTTACAGACAGCCATGGAAGCAGTTGGGAATATTAAAAGCGACAATCTCAACGAGATTCGGTCGTTAAAGATGCCTCCAGAGCCCATACACGACGTGCTTTCGGCTGTACTGATGCTGTTGGGTATTCAAGATACGTCGTGGAATTCCATGAAAAAGTTTCTCGGGAACCGTGGAGTTAAGGAAGATATTCTCAATTATGACGCACATCGAATCACACCTGAGATTTCAAAGACCGTCACGAAGCTCGTGAGGAGTAAAGCTTCATCCTTTGATCATGAAACGATTTACCGAGTGAGTGTCGCTGCTGCCCCATTGGCGACGTGGGTCAAGGCCAATCTCAAGTACTCGATGGTGCTTAACAAGATTGAACCCCTTGAAGTGGATCTAGCCGAGGCAAAGAAGTCACTTGAAGCGTCTCAACAGCGCCTTTTACAGTGTGAAAGTGAACTGAAAAAGATCGATGTTACCGTGGACCAAATGAAGATTCAGTTTGGGGAAAAGACGAAAGAAGCCGAGATCCTGCGCGTAAATCTAGAACAAGCCCAAAGTACGTTGAATAAGGCACAAGGTCTTCTGAGTAAATTGGGTGGTGAGAAATACCGGTGGTCGGAACAGGTCAAGGAGCTGGAAATTCGGTTGTCTGATTTGCCAGTGCGCATGTTGTTGGCTGCTGCCTTCACAACATTTCTTGGCAAGTGCTCGGAAGATGCTCGTCAACGGGTTGTAAAAGAATGGGAGCAGGATCTTTTGGAGCAAACGTGCGCATCTACGAACCGTCTCCACTTTGATTATCGCAAAGTCCTGAGTTCGGAGAGCGAACTGCTCACGTGGAAAGGGATGGGATTGCCTTCGGATAATCTATCAATGGAAAACGCACTCATCATCTCGAATCTAAGCGAAGAGCGCTGTCCGTTTATCATTGACCCTGCAAGCGCTTGCACTACGTGGTTACAAGCTGAATTGGCAAAAGATACCACACGTCCTCTCTCAATTGTGCAATCCCAAGACGCTCGCTTTGTCAACATTGTCGAACAAGCTGTCCGCTTTGGACGGACTCTTGTCGTGCTGGAAGTTGACAATGTCGAGCCGTATCTGTACCCTTTGGTTCGTAAAGATCTAGTGCATCAAGGTCCACGCTTCGTCGTAGCTTTGGGTGACAAAGTGATTGATTATAACGAGAACTTTCGACTGTATCTAGTTACTCGCAATCCATCACCTTTGCTTGCTCCAGACGCTATGGCAATTGTTAACGTGGTCAACTTTACCGTCACGAAGTCCGGATTAGAGGGTCAGCTCCTTGGTGTGACAATTCAACATGAACAACCGGAACTGGAACAGGAAAAGAGTGAGTTGTTACGGCAAGAAGAAGAGTGCAAAGTGCAATTGGCAGCTTTAGAGAAACAATTGGTGGAGGCTCTGGCAACGTCGGAAGGAGATATATTGGAAAATACCATCCTGGTCGAGTCTCTGACCAAGACCAAAGCCACGAGTGCGGAGATTGAACACGCGTTGGAAAGATCGGCGGAAAAATCGGAAGAACTCGACGAAAAGCGAGACTCGTACGCTCCTTTTGCTCGCAAAGGTGCACGAATGTTTTTCTTAGTCAAACAACTTTGTGGCGTGAACCACATGTACCGCTTCTCGTTAGCTTCGTTCTTGGGACTCTTTCAAGCTACTTTGACGACGAAAATGGAGTCGTCGAGTACGAAAGACCGTATCTTGCGCTTGGTTCCGATATTAGAGCATAAAGTACTGATGGTCGTTGGTCGTGCACTTTTAAAAGAACATCGGCCAATGTTTGGTCTGCACTTGGTGCATGGGATGCATCCCGAATGCTTTGAAAAGAACGAGTACGAGTTTTTCAGTGGTGAAGCCATGGAACTGGAAAGAAACTCTGGAGGACAGATAAAGTTGCCGGAATGGGCTTCACCGGAGAGAAAAGAGGCGTTTACGCAATTTGTCGAAGCTTTGCCACGTTTGGCGCAACTGTGTAAGTTTGAAAGCCACGACTTGTGGATTCGATGGTCCAAAGCAATGGAATGCGAACAGACTTTTCATCCAAAAATGGACAAATCAGGGTCCGCGGGTGGACTCTCTCCTTTTCAGAAGCTTCTCGTGGTCCAGACGTTGCGTCCTGATCGATTACAAAGTGCCATTATTCACTTTATCTGTGGCATCATGCAAGTCAAGTCGTTGACTCCCCCATCACTTGACTTTAAAGTTATTGGCACCGAAGAAGTCACAAATACGATACCAGTCCTTCTTCTCACATCAGCTGGCGCTGATCCATCCAAAGAGTTGGAAGAAGTTGCGACGTCGGTGGTTGGAAAAGGTCACTATTTTGAGCTGGCCATGGGTGGCGGTCAACAAGAAAAAGCACTCAGTCTTCTCAAATCAACTGCAGAACACGGCGAGTGGTTGTGTCTCCAAAATATTCACCTCGTCATTGCGTGGCTTCCAGTGCTTGAAAAGGAAGTGAGTGCACTGAATGCGAGTCACAAGTTCCGACTATGGCTGACCACGGAGCCTCACGATAGCTTTCCATTGGTTTTGCTGGAACAGAGTCTTAAAATCACGTTTGAATCGCCACCAGGAATCAAAAAGAACCTCCAACGCACGTATGCAGCGTGGAGTCCAACCTTTATCGCAAAAGCCTCTCCCGCCCGTGCCCAGCTTCTCTTCTTGCTCGCCTTCTTTCATGCTCTGTTGCAAGAGAGACGGACGTACATTCCACAAGGCTGGACCAACTTTTACGAGTTTTCCTTTGGAGATTTCCGTGCAGGGTCCAATGTCATGGAATTGGCGTGTGCGACTGCAAGCAGTGGCATTGACTGGCAAACTTTGCACGGTTTAATGGAGAATGCAATCTACGGTGGCCGAATCGATAATCCGTACGATGTGCGAGTCCTTCGCTGCTACTTGACCGAGTATTTTAGTCACGACCTGCTTTCGGGACAAAAGAGTCTTGTGCGTGGAGTGAAGCTGCCGCCAAGCACGCAACACGCCGAGTATCTCGATCTCATCGATCGTTTGCCCGACGATGACACCCCTGCCATGTTTGGCCTTCCTGATAACATTGAACGTTCCATGCAGCGGTCGCTCTCTGGTCAAGTGATTGCCCAATTAAAGGCGTTATCGTCAAGTGCAACGGAAGCGACAACGTTTGATCGCGAGAAATGGCGCGCTCAGCTTGGTCCATTGTTAGAGACATGGGGAAAAGTGACGACGGGGTTGCAATTAGACGGAACGTCCTTGTCGGTGGGCGCTGGAAAGAATCTACAAGCTATGGCACCAGCAGATGCGTTTGTGGCGCTGGAGAACGACTATGCGCTCAAGTTGGCTCAGCAAGTCAACGCGAGCCTTCAGGCATTAAAAAAGGTCATTTACGGCACAGGACTCTTGACGCCTGCCATTCAGACGATAGCCAAGGCTTTATTAAAAGGCGTGGTGCCAACGGAATGGGCGACTCAATGGGAAGGCAATGAGAACGTCGTGACGTGGCTACGTGGTCTTGCCATGCGTAAACGCGCACTGTTGGAGTGGCAGGAAGCAGTGGGTACGGGTCAATTGCTCACGAAAGGGATGGATTTGTCCGAGCTCTTGCATCCAGGCACTTTTTTGAATGCGCTTCGCCAGCAGAGCGCACGGGAGCAAAAGTGTTCAATGGACGGGATGAAGCTGCTGTCCTGCTGGGAACGGGACCGATTGAGCGGCAAGAAAGTAGAGTGGTTTGAGCTTACGCGACTCGTGGTACAAGGTGCATCGTTTGAAGGAGGAACTTTGCTTGATGCTGCGTCGGACGCGCAGGAACTCGTGGCGGTACCGTCCTGTTATGTTGCCTTTGTCCGCAAAGATGCCAAAGAGATGTATGAAAAGGAAACGTGCATTCAGACACCACTGTACTATGCTACAGACCGTGCGCGATTGCTTGTCGAGGTCTCAGTGCCCATTGCAGGCGACCGAGCACGCTGGGTGCTCGCAGGCGTTGCGCTCTTTCTCGGCGAGTAGGCTTGGCATGTAGTTGGAAAGGTTTATTAGGTGAAATACTTCAATGAACTTCTTTTAATCATAAAAATTCGACGCCAAAGATCTTCACAGACGTGAGAAGGCTTTGAGTAATGGGGTTGTGTTCGTCTAAAGCTACTACTTTGACGACTGAATTAACCCCCTTCTTGCCACCAGCTGCGAATGCAAATCAAAAAGAGCTTAGAAAAGCGACAAATACAGTGAAGGATAGGTACATGGACCAAGGCAATGGAGCGTCTATGACCAAGTCGAATGATGAGAAGCGACGACAAGGAGGCGAGTCTGCAGACGTTGACAACATAAAACAACCACTTGACAAGGTGAAGGGTGAAGTGGATGACGCGCGACGACACAGTCCGGACAACATGGCCATTGTATTAACAATACAGGAAGTACCACAGAAAAGGTCGTACCGTGCTGATGACATTCCGATCTCGTCCACGTACCACCGCGTGCACAGTGTCGAAGTGGCCGAACAAGAGAAAAAATGGCAGAGGGAATTTCAATTGGAAGCGGAACAGCGCGAACGTGAAGTGCGTGAGTATAAGGCAGCGTTGCAAATTGCGTAAAGTGGTACTTCATGCCGTAACAGGCCTTTATTTATGAGGGATTTTCATCCTACCATTGCAGCAGGTGTACCGTTCTAATACTTGGTTCCTGATTTAACACGGTCGTCTCTGCGATTCGAAGCGTACAGTCAGCTCTTTTCCGTATATCTTGCTCAATAGCTACGGTAATGAGACAAGTATGGACTTGTTGCTGAGTGCTACGTGTATTCGTGGTATGCTATGGGCATCTTGGCGAAAAATCCCACTTTGGTCATTTAAGCGAAGACCTGGAGCAGCTGTCTTTCACTCTTAACTTCCATGTGTGTGAATACGTAAGCTTAAAGGCTTACACATGCCTATGTATGGTTAGATTGATGTCAGCCACCTGTTTAGAGGCTGACCACCAACCGGCCAGTAATTAGCGAACGCAACTCGTGGCAAGATGACACATAAAACTTTGCACATTCAGTTACGCGATACGATCGCGCGAGGAGAGCAAAGCGATATCTTGTCTTCACCTATACTCTAACAGCATATGGTGAGCTAATGCTAGAGGCAGCACATTTTGGGGGCTAAGTGGCCAGGCCGGTCGTACTATGTAACGAGACTGCGCAATTTTAATGCAAGTCTCGATGTCCGCGTGTGTGACAGCTACTGGCCTTGGGATTTGACTCTTTGATTATCGTACGGTTGAACGTCACGCTGCATTACAAGCGTGGATTCTGATGCTAATGAACAAGTCGATGCTCTTTGTGGGACGATTAGAACGACTATCGCAAACACATAACCTACGTAAAAGTATGGCCAACGGGTACATCATTGTGGTCAGTGCATTGCTCGGTACGTACACGACACGATTTTCAAAGTGATGGCGACACGACAGCAATGATGGCGCTTCTAACGACATTTCCTCTGCAAAGAGATCGAAGCTAGCTGGCTCTATGACCCATGATAAACCTTGTTGAGGCCCTTTTGAAACCCTTTAATGGCTTGAATCATGCTCAAATCATCCTAGAGCCTTGATCTGGAAGAACACTGGGTATTCAGCCTTTACGTTTTGGCCACAAGGCAGCGCCGCAACGCCATTTTTCGCGTCGACGAAACTGTTGAGTCCACCGACGATCGACGACGTCATTTCGTCCCACTATACTTCGTAGGACTCCTTTGTCAACTCTTTAGAGTGTACTATTACATACACGTACAGTATTCTTGTATTTTTCGAGGTGCTGAACGGTACGTGTAATTTATGTTCCTGGACAGTAGTACTGCCTTTATAACATGTGTTACGATCGTATCCAAGATTACTATAATGTTACAGTCACACCAGCTGCCATTGGAGCTAAGCTTGCGTGCTTATACTGAACCATTTTAGTTTCTTAGCGTCTATATACATAGAAGACAGTAAAAGCCTTGCTATGATCCTACGGGTGGCCTTTCTACACTATCTTTCCTCCTGACGGAAACGTTTCTATGAGGTCACTACTGTCAGAGAGATGGAAGTTTTGGAAGAGAGTTTGTATCAGTGCACGTCCGTGTACTACTGTTCGCCGAGAGCAATGCGCCCGTTCTGTGCTAGGTACGCCACTCAGGGCGCCTGCGCGCCACAGATGAGATGGCATACTTTTTTTACCCATTTTCGGGGTGAAAATCCGTTAAGTGATCACCCTTAGCGCTATTGAAATGAGATAAGCCTGATAGCACCGGATGGATTCGAGTGTTCAGTGCTCGATCATTTTCGTCAAAGCGGGGGGATACGAGAACATTTTATGGCAGAGAAATGGGTGTGGATTCACTATCGGAGTGACGTGTGTGTGTGCGTGGGTTCGCTGGAAGAAGGCGCCAAATGAGTACCCCTTACAAAAAACGAGCATTAGAGTAAGATGTGCCCAGCTATCGGCATGTATCCTTTTTGGTCCCTTTCGAAGTAATATAATACCGCCATTTATTCTTTTAATTTGGGTCATTTCAGCGGAGCAGCACTCGACAGTAGACAAGGAGCGCCAAGTCCTTCGCGTCCCGATCGCTCACTTCTTCTTTCCACCCCTCGTGCTTAGATTCAGTAGAGTGCTACGTTGACTACTTGGGTCCGTCGCTGGTCCAATTTGTTATCCCACCCGCTCACCACGTGCTTTACCGACCCAAGCTCAATGGCTGTCAGTATGACACTCAATCAGCTGTACGCACCGACGTCTGCCTCCAATGCAGGTGCTGCACTCACGCCATCTCAAGGACAAACTCCAAAAGGCCACTCCAGTGCGTTGCTTCCATCTCAAGCGCCTCAGCAGATGGATCGGATCTTACAAATGCCTTTTCCTACTCAATATACGCCGCAATACCCATCGTCTTCGTCCGCTACGCACTTCCATCCGCTCTCAAAACCTGGCCCAAGCATTTCGGAAGACTATGCAGCTGACCCACTGCCTTTTGAGTACAGCCGCAAATACTCACCGACACACCGTGATAGTGTAACCACGGGGTTACGAGGATCCGTTTCGAGTGTCACGTCAAGTGCTCCCATGCTTTTTAATGACTCGTACGGATCGCATTCAATCTATGCGCAGCCAATGGCTAGCCAACGTCTTAATCCGTACAATCAATCGCAGTATTTAGAACCTCGAGGCTATCGCTCTTCAGAGATGAACTCGCAGCCCCAATTTCCCCGATCGACAAGTACCCCAATGTACCACCCCATGACTTCGCTGTCTAATCACTTACCACTGCACTCGGTGGGTACCAAAAAGGACGGCGACGTGTATCCTCCTTCCCAAACCTCAGTCTATGGGGATGTCAGAGGATCTACGAGTAGCACAGGCACTGCCCAGGAAGCTATGATCAAAGTCAAGACACCGCTCAAGCTCAAGTACTGGCGGAACGGACGGCGCAACTTGCAGTGCTTTCCAAGCTGCAAAGTGTTTGGGGATTACTCAGCAATCAAGATTGAAGACCTTAAACAGCACGATTTTATGTGGGGCAAATGCCGTGGCAGTTTAGTCACTGAAGTGACGCTCAATAGCACCATGACCTTTGACGATCTCATTCTATTAGGACGTGTGCACTCGCTCGAAAACATTCCGATTGCGTTTGAAGAAGCAGTGATTCGAGAGTGTATGCTGGGACGGACCGTCGAAACGGAAGAGATGGACATGATGAAAGACCAATGGATCTCAGGCGAGCGCCTTCCAGACTTTGTACAACAAGAAGGCAACGTGGCGTGTTTTGAATTCAAACCCAAGGTGTGGAAGTACAATGACGATATGGCCCAAGGCAAGTGCAAGCGCCGGAACGTCAAGTATTATGTGCAGTTTGAAGCCTTTGTGCAGATGGTGAGCAATGATCGTCGCTATTATGCGTGTATTGGCTCGGGCATGTCCACGTCCTTTGAGGTTGGGTCCAGCCGCGTCCTTGCTCGCCAAAAGCGCAAGGCTGCTTTCAGTGGAGCAGACGAGGCGAAGGACAGTCCCCCATCCGAGATGGCATCCATACAGTGTGGACAGTCGCAGCCAATGATGACGCACCATGGGAACCCGCTCATCCCCAATGTCATGGCAACCCATCCCATGTACGCACATCAGTCGACATTTCATCACGACGGGTCATCCCGAGGATTGGCCCCCACGTTTCCACACCCACAAATGATCATGAATCAGATGCAGCTCATGTCTCCAGAAATGCAATTTTCATTGCCACAGCAACAGATGAACCCGTCTCAGCCTTTAGTTGGTGTCAAGCGCAAATTGAGCAGCGAACGTCCGGCTTTCCCAACGGATCTCTCGGCCAAAATGTTCAAGGCCACGAGTGGGGTGCCTCAGTCTGTGCCGATTTAACGAACTCCAATGGCCTCCTTCTCGACGTTTCGTACATTGGCTGTTCTACCAGTGTGCCGGAAGGGCACGCGTTAAGCAGGGACAGAATTCCCATGTGTTAATAGGAATTAAAATTAAGCCGAAGGTCTGCCCAAATTTTAAAGGGCCCTGTCGTTAAATTAAGGTTCGGTATTTATTGTTAATTCATGCGCTTTTTATAATGTTAGGAAGGTGACAGTAACGAAAGCCAACCATTAGCAAAAAAGAACAAGACTGTAAACGCCT